>JAQZBX010090118.1:0-12548 GCA_029593785.1 Cabassous unicinctus
CACAATAAAAAAAAACAAAAAAACACCTAGTTTAATTTAACAAGAAAGAGAAAAAAGAAAGTTTATTATCAAGAAAGTAAAAATGAAACCTCTAGAGTGGGAGGAAATAATTGCAAATCATGTACCACATAAGGTCAAGTATCTAGAATATATTAGGAATAAACATATGAAAAGATGTTCTATCTTCAACTTAAATCCATTCCTGTGGGGGTGAACCCACTGTAAATAGGACAGGTTCCTTCGGTTAAGGTATGAACCAACATAATCAGAATGGGTCTTAATGCTATTACTGGAGTCCTTTAGAAGGAGAATGAAATTGAGAGAAAGCCAGAGGGAGCACCCAGAAGCTGGAAGAGAAAGGAGAAACCAGGAGAGGCAGCCATGTGCATTGCCAGGTGATAGAAAAGTCAAGGAACAAGGATCACCGGCTGACAGCTCCAGAATACCACAGTCTTCTAGGAGAAAGCATCACCTTGATGACACTTTTATTTTGGACTTCTCCTAGCTTCAAAACCATGAGCCAGTAAATTCCCATTGTTTAAGCAACCCATTTCATGGTATTCATTTTGGCAGCAAGGAAACTAAAACAAGTGACACCTTCAGAAAAACTGTCATGTGACTTTGCACCATTCACACATGCCTCACTTACTCACCAGAACCATGTCTTAATATTTCTTCTTCAACAACGTGTGACTCTTCTTCCTGCTCCAACTTGAAAATGACATCTGGCTTGATGAGTTGATCGCCTATTTATAAGAAATATGACTTGGATTTTAATGATGGGGACAAAGAGCCATCATAAAATTTAGGCTGAGTATAAAGAATTTCAGGGCCTCTGATTAAAGAGGAAGGTTTGGTTTCTAAGGATGCACAATGAAGTTTTCTGCAAAGTACAACAATGGTTGAAGCATATATTATGTGAACAAAGGAAATAAGAATCTTTTAATCCCTCAAGACTGCACTAACTATTGACATTAAAAGGCCTCTCACATTTCAGAAACACAGAATTTGATTTTCAGAGATTATCCTTACCCACAGTTAATAGGTTGTAATAGTTCTCCAGCATCACATCCCTGTACAAATTCCTCTGAGCAGGTATCAACTGTTGCCATTCCTCCTCAGTAAAGTCAATAGCCACATCCTTAAATGTTATTGTTTCCTGTAACGACACATTCCTAATCAATTTAAGAGTGATAACTTTAAGGGTAACATCTAAGGAAAGCAAGCAAGAATCCGAGTTCATAAAAAGCTACATAATAAGTGCCTAATATTTATCTAGATTAATTTATACTCTAAGAGAGAATAAGTCATATTAGAATATTTTCTCTAAGTACAAGTTTACTCATTGCCTCAGCCAATTTATATGTTCATCATCTCCTGTATGTGGAAGAGGAGATCTTATACCAGGGAATGATGGAGTAGAATAGATGCCTATGTGAGTCAGTGGCAGAGGGTATATGGCAAATGGTGTTGGAGGCAGAAGGAAGTAGGAAGGAGATAAAGAGTCAGAGCTTGGACATATAAAGATTAAGGTCTGTGTGTAAAACCAGGAGCAGATCCAATAGAGTCTTACATATGTTAATCGGAATCTCATGCAGGGACCAGAATGGACATGAGTAATTGATAATAATTTATCTATAACATGTAGCTGAAGCTACTGTGGTGGGATGTAATAACTCACTGAAACTATGCAAATTGGATGACAAGGGAGGTCAACAACAGAATTCTACGATCCTAAAAAAACAAGCAAAGAATAAGTATTCATTATCAGGAAACTGGTTTTACATAGTCAAAGGACTTTAATTAGTATGATGAAAAAAACAATAGAATGAAGCCAAGGATAAAATTTTAGATTTCTAAAAAGATGTATGTCATTAAAAACAAATTTTCACTCCCGCCCCCTCATAAAACAAATGAATAAACAATTCAAAAAACCAAAAAAATAAATCTCAAAAGGATATTATAATAAGAAAAAAATATCAATTGTAAGGGAAAGTAAGGCAATCACATAAACCATACCTTGAGGACATTCTGGCATAATTAACAGAAACAGGAGATAAAAGAAATATAGTTAACAGCAATATTGTAATATTTTTTTCATTTAAAGAATTTTATTGAAGGATATCATTCATACATGAACATACGTAAATAATACGTGAATAGTAAAAGTTATGAATTTACAAAACAAACATGCCTAACATCACACAGGTTTCCCGTATATCAGTGGTGAAGAAGGTAACCCTGCTGATTTATAAATGTGACTGTGGCTGAAAGCTAGTCTAAGGAAGCAAATGCCAACTGAAAGAAAGCTAGAGAATAATCTAAGGACTGTATAACATAGTGAACTTGGTGGCTGAAGAGGATTGTGATCAATAGTACAAATATAAGAATGTTCTTCTATGAACTAGAACAAATGTATGTTAGTATTACAAGGTGATGAGAATATATGGTGATACATTGGAAAAATACAATAAATATAATTTAAGGAGTATAGGTAACAGCAATATTGTAATATTCTTGCATCAATGGAAAAGAAGATTATACTATATCAATGGTAAGGGTCAATAACAGGGGGTTAGGGATCTTTTCTATTGGAGTAAGGAAAATTTTTAAAAACTGACTGAAGTGATGACAACTCTGTCATCAGTGAAACTGAGAGCCTCTGAGTATACACTTTGGATGGAGTGTACAAGGCATGGGACCTATACTACAGTGAACCATATGGAGAATGATTTTGTGATTAACAGTACAAACAGGAGAGTGTTTTCTCAAGAACAATGACAAATGTACAATACTAATAGATGGTGATAATAATAGGATGTTTTATAGAAAAAAATATACCAAAAGTAAGCTTTGGACCATAATTAGCAGTAAAATTTTAATAATTTTCTTTAAAAATTTCTAACAAATATTCCACAAAACATGAGATATTGGTGGGAGGATGATGTACGGGAATTCTGCACATTATGCATGATTGCTCTGTAAGCTCACAACTTCTCTAATAAAAAATATTTATAAGTACTCCTGCTGAGAAAGAAAGGAGGCAAACATTACCAAACACTAATAATATCAATCACTGCTTTCACCAGTTTATGTCATTCCCAAAAACTACCATCCAAGGATTTACCCTCATTTTGAGGTAGGAAAACTGAGGCACTGACAGTTTCAGCAACTTGTTCAAGGTTACACAGCTAGAAGTTGATGGGAGCCAGGATTGAAAACTACATATAATTACCTTTAAAACCTAGGCTCTTGACTTCTACACTATTAGAAGTAACTAATTGGGACACATAGCGGAAAAAAAAAAGGAAGTTTGATTTTTTTCTCCCCATGACGTGAACAGCAAAAAGACAACCCAATTTAAAATGGGCAAAGACTGGAAGAGACATCTTTCCAAAGAAGATATACAAATGACCAGAAAGCACATGAAAAGATGCTCTACCTCATTAACCATCAGGAAAATGCAAATCAAAACCACAATGACAAAGGGTCCAATTTATATCTATTTTTTCTTTTTGTTGCATGTGCTTTGGGTGGAAAGTTTATGAAACCACTTCCTACTACATGATCTCCTAGATGCTTTCCTACATTATCTTCCAGGAGCTTTATGGTCCTGACTCTTATATTTAGTTCTCTGAACCATCCTGAGTTAATTTTTGTATAGGGCACGAGATAGAGCTCCTCTTCATTCTTTTGATATGGATATCCAGTTCTCCCAGGGCCATTTGTTAAAGAGACTATTCTGTCCCAGTTGAATGGGATTGGCAACCTTATCAAATACCAGCTGGCCAAAGATGCATGGGCCTATATGTGAACCCTCAAGTCTGTTCCATAGATCAGTATGTCTATCTTTGTGCCAATACCATGCAGTTTTACCATTGTAGCTTTGGAGTATGCTTTAAAGTCAGATAGCATGATACCTCCAACATCATTTTTCTTTGTCAAGATGTTCTTGCCTATTCAGGGCCCCTTACCCTTCTAAATAAATTTGATAATTGGCTTTTCCATTTCTGTAAAAAATGCTCTTGGAATTTTTATTGGGATTGTGTTTAATCTGTAAATCAATCTGGTATAACTGGCATCTTAATGATATTTAGTCTTCCAATTGATGAACGTGGAATATCCTTCCATTTATTTAGGTCTTCTTTGATATCTTTCAGTTATGTGTAGTTTTCTGTGTACAAGTTCTTTACATCTTAAGTTTATTCCTAGATATTTTATTCTTCTAGTTGCTATTATAAATGGAATTGTTTTCTTGATTTTCTCCTCAGATTGCTCATTATAGTATACAGAAACACTACTAATCTTTGAGTGTTGACCTTTTATCCCATCACTTCACTGAACTCATTTATCAATTCTGGTAGCTTTGTTGTAGATTTTTCAGGACTTTCTATATAAAGGATCATGTCATCTGCAAATAGTGAAAATTTTACTTCGGCCTTTCCAATTTGGATGCCTTTTATTTCTTTTTTTTTTCCTAAGCGCTCTAGCAAGAACATCTAACAAAATATTAAATAAGAATGGTGACAGTGGACATCCTGTCTTGTTCCAGATCTCAGAGGGAAAGCTTTCAGTCTTTCACCATTGAGTATGTTGCTAGGTATGAGTTTTTCATACATGCCCTGTATCATGTTGAGGGACACCTTTTATTCCTATCTTTCAAAGCATTTTTATTTGTGTTGTCATATGTATGTTTTCTCAATAGATAGAAGCCCACACAATAGGCAACAAAATACTAAACTCCCATTCGGGAGGGGTGTCCTGCTACTCAAAGAAAATGGCAAAAATCTCTGGAATATATAGGCAGTGCCTAATGAAAGAAAATAGGTCAATATACCAAGCCCTCAATCTCAATGCTTTTACTTATGAAACTTATTCCTGTAAAAATGAAACTTAGCCTGATTATAATTAATGCCTAAGAGTTACTTCCTGAAAACTTCCTTGTTACTCAAATGTGGACTCTCTCTAAACCACACTCAGCAAACAAACTCACTAACTTCCCCCTGATGTGGTACATGACTCCCGGATATAAGCCTTCTTGGCACTGGGGGATTATTACAAAACGCGAACTAGCGAGGCATTTGGAAAAAGATCTTGACCAAAAGGGGGAAACATTAAATAAGAAAAGGGGAAGTGGATGTGGCTCAAACAGTTGGGCACCCGCTTATCACATAGGAGGTCCGGGTTTCAGTTCCTGGTGCCTCCTTAAGAAGATAAGCAAGACAGTGAGCTGATGCAATGGGCTGGTGCAGTGAGCTGACACAACAAGATGATGCAACAAGGAGACACAACAAGGAAACACAGTGAAAGACACAAGTGGGAGCAGAGGTGGCTCAAGCCATTGGGCACCTCCCTCCCACAGGTTCAGTTCCCAGTGGCTCCTAAAAAAAAAAGAAGACAAGCACACAATGAACAGACACAAAGAGCAGACAGCAAGCACAAAAACAATGGGGGGGCGGGGGAAGAAATGAGTAAATAAATAAATCTTTTAAAAAAAAATAAATGATTTTTTTATGGCTAAGAGAGTTCAAAATGAGTTGGGAGGTTATGCTTACGCAGGTCTCAGGTAGATTTTACTAACTGCTGCAATAAACAAAGACTCAAACAAAAGGGCTCCCAAGGGTTCTACGGACATCCGGACACTATAAAATTATCATTATACCCGTTAAGTATATGTCTCAGAGACTTAAATCTTCAGCTTGTTCATATACCGGTTAAGCTCTGATTCCCAGCAGAGTTGCAGCCAACTCCAACTCTCCAGTTGTTCGGGCTTGCCCTGGACAACAGACAAAATGAGCATGACGGACAAGTCCCATCCCCAAAATCAAGGAGTAAGCAAAACAGTCCCTTTCATCTGCCCTATAATATCTAAGCCCCCTTTCAACCTAAAGCAGTCAGAGCAGACATCACCCCTAATTCCTCATGATTGAGGAATGAACATAAGGGGGGAGTATAACCATGGTCCAAATTAGATTTATTATTATTGTAGTTATTATTGTGTGATAATGGAAGAACTTGTAACATTGATATAAAGATAGTGGTTACCAGGGGTTCAGAGGGGTGGGGGAGGGATGAATAGGTGGAACACAGGGCATTTTTAGGGCATTAGAATTGTTTTGTATGGTACTCCAATGACAGATACAGGATATTATATGTTTCTGAAAGCCTATAAAACTTTAGAGCACAAAATGTAAACCATAATGTATACTCTGGACCATGGTTAAAAGCAATGCTTCAATACTGGTTCCTCAATTATGATAAATAAATGTACCACACTAATGTAAGATGGTAATAATAGGGGAAAATATGTGTGTGGTGGGGGGAGTGGTTATATGGGAATCCCCTACACTTTTTGATGTAATTTTTCTCTAATCTAAAACTTCTCTAAAAATAAAGTAAATAAATAAATCAACAATGACAGACCATAGTGCACCCATGAGAATAGCTAATAAAAATATGGTAAATAACAAGTGTTAGAGAAGAGGACAAATAAGAACAGTCACAATTGGTGGTGGCAATGTAAAATGTTGCAGCCACTGTGGTAGACAGTTTGGTGGTTCCTCAGAAAGCTAAGTACAGCACTATCATATGACCTGGTAATGCCATACTAGGTACACACCAATAAAACTGGAAGGAGGAACTCAAACATATATTTGCACAATGATGTCAGAGTGGCATTATTCAGAATTGAAAAATAGATGGAAGCAGTCCAAGTGTCCTTCAAGCAATGAATGGACAAATAAAATATAGTATATACATAGGGTGGAATCTTATTCATCCAAAAAAGAAATGGAAGTCCAGATATATGCGACAACAGGGATGAATCTTGAAGACATCATGTTGAGTGAAATAAACCAGAAACAAAAAGACAAATATAGGGGACAGATGTGGCTCAAATGGTTAGGCGTCCGTCTCCCATATGGAGGGACCTGGGTTCGATCCCCAGAACCTTCCGGTAAAAATAAAAAAAAGAAAAATATAGAAGGCATGGGCCACCAGGCCTCGTGCACAGGTGCGCTGCCAGGCTCCATGAGCGGGTGAGCCCCCAGGCCCTGTGTGCAGGTGTGTCACCAGGCCCTGCAAGCGGGTACGCCACCAGGCCCCGTGCGTGGGTGAGCCTTCCAGGCCCCGTATGCAGGTGCACCGCCAGGCCCCGCGAGCCACACAGCAAGATGACGCAACGGGAGAGTGACACAAGGAAGAGCCAAGACGAGACACACCGAAAAACCCAGAACTAAGGTGGCACAGGTGGTAGGAAGGCTCTCTCCCACATCGGAGGTTCCGTGGATCAATCCCAGTGAAGACAGGAGGAGAAGGATGAGAAGAGAGAACAGGAAATGGACACGGAGGGTTGCCCAGCGAATGGACACAGAAACAGCAAAAACGGGGGGGTGGGGGTGGATAAAAATAAAAGTAAGTAAATAAATAAATCCTTTAAAAAATAAAAAAAAAAGGCAAATATTGTATGATCACACTGTTTTGAGACAATCAGAATAAGCAGACTCATAGATCACAATCTAGAATATAGGTTACCAGGGGATGGTGTGGGGATAGTGAATGGGAGGTTCTGGCTTAAAATGCACAGAGTTCCTATTTGGAATGATAGAAATATTTTGTAACTGATGGCAGTGATGGTAGGAAAACATTGTGAATGCAATTAAGAGTACTGAAATATATATCCGAATAGCAGGAAAAGGGGACTTATGTTAGATTGTGTATAAGGTAATAGAATAAAATTTAAAAATAATAACAATCCATGGAACTACACTAAAGAAACGGTGAATCCTATGTTAAACCATAGACTTTAATTAATAGCACAATTATTTAAAAATATGCTATCATCAATTGTAAGAAATGTTCCACACCAATGCAAAGGGTTGGTAGTGGGGTGGTATATCGGAATACTGTATTTTATTTATGATTATTCTGTAAACCCATAACTTCCCTAAAGAAAGAAAATATTAATAGAAAAAGAAAAAGAAAAGGAAAGAACTATTTAATATATTTGAGTATAGGAGCAAGAACAGAAGACAGTTATTTGAGAGTAGGAACACCTCATTTTCAGAGACCAGGGTAAACATCAGTGTAGAGAGCGATGGTCCCCTACTTCAAAATGTTACCAAAGCATTTTACTTGGTGCCCATGAAAATCTCTTCTTTTCCACAAAGAAACTGATAGGGTTTTTCATCAGACAGTGTAAACTATGTAAGCCATAAAGTTCATTTAAATATTTTGTCCTAATGTGTTTTTCCTATGAAGGTCAGATTGAAATTTGAAGCTCAATTGTAATTGAATTTATTTCAGTATAGTCTAATTGCAATTTTTCCCTGGTATTAATCATTTTTAATTTTTCCTGGCCAATTTTTATCTATTTAGGGCTCTTCATTTTATTGTTAGGATTATTATAATCTACTTTATCCACAATGCAGAAATAAGGTAGTAAAATAAAACATCATTTAAAACTCACGTAAGACTTGATCATTTCTCCTTCATGGGAGAGTAGATTCCTGAGGTGGCCAGCCTGGGAGATAGGGAAACAAACAAACAAACAAACAACAACCAAAAAAAAAACAAAAAACAAAAAAAACAACTATGAGAAACCAGTTGCTTAGTATCTCTAGAAAAGGCAGGCTAAAAATATCCAGGTAGATAAAATCAACCATGAGGTGTGGGAATAATATTAAGATCTATCACAAAGCAAGAATAACCACACTATTTGGAGGCATTAATATGTACAAACATGAGTGACAAGCTCATGAAGATCCTGTGAAGCTTCAATGTGGATTATAAAATTGTTTTTAAAACAAAAGTATAATTCAAAGAGGTTTCACAACATCATTGCATTAAACTTCTGTTTTTGTTTTTTGTCTCGCTGACTCTCTCTACCTACCTATCTTAACAATCTCAGTCACAGAAAAGTTCTAAGCATCGTACAACGAATTTTTGCTAACTGAACTATTTGAGAGAAAATTCCTGACCGAATGCTTATCACACTGAATATGCTATGTGCATTTCCCACAAAAAAGGGCATATCCCTACATAACCACAATTCCCAAGATCAAGAAATTAACATTAATACATGTATTCATCAGACCGCATTCAAGTTTCACCAGTGGTCCCAATAATGTCCTTTGTGGTAAAGAATATAGTTCAGAAGCAGACACTAAATTTAGATATCCTGTCTCTTTAATCACATTTAGTCAAACAGTTTTTCAGAATTGCCTCGACTTTTATGCTCTTGATACATTTTATGATTACAAGCTAGTCCCTGGAGAATATCCCTCCAATTTGTTTTTTTCTAATTTTTCCTCATGATCTGCATATGCTTTTTGGAGGGAATACCACAGAAGTGATGTTGCATTCCCTCAGGGAATATCAGGAGGAACACTTTGATAAATTAATTATGGTGGTATCTGCAAGGCTTATCTACCATAAATACCCCTTAGTAATTAGGATTTTAGAGAATAAGTAAACATCAAACTTTCAATTGAGTAATATATATCTGTATGGACTTTTGATTTCCTATTTCATTTAAAGGCTTTTACTATTATTTATTTTAAAAGTAAATAATAGATTTGGCAAGTGGGAGACCCTTCCAACTGGATTCAGTGTCCTTTTGACATGTCTGTATCATTATTTAAGTACTTTCTTATTTTCTGGCACAAGATATTACAGGCTCATCTACTATTTGTCCTGCCCCAACACTGGGATCCACGAATTTCTTCAAGGAGCCCTAGTTCCTATTAGTAGAGGGAATGGTATTTAAAGGCCAAGATCTTGGTGCTAACATAGTCACGGCTATTGGAGTATTCCTGCTCCCAGGCCCTCTCAGTGCACAAAGCTAATAATATATAAAAATAAGCACACTCATAAATTGCAAATACACATTTACATATATATTCATTTTTATCTATGCATATATAATGAAAACTACGAGTCTGCACTAATAACTCCTGTTCAAATATAAAAAACCACAGGGTTCTTTCTAGTTTTCTCCTTTTATCATATGTGTAACTCCCTTCTCTGAGAGGGAGAAACTTTGGTTCTATTATCCTTAAATTTGTGTGCATATGTGCGTGCGCATGTATGTACACAATATATTTGATCGGTCCTCTTGGATATAACCAATATCCCATTGCAATACTCTATACTGGGTATATACTGCTATACTCTAACTGGGTATAAACCTCCTCGCCATGCACAGGCTCCAGCAGTGCTTTAGGCCCCAATGACTTCTGGCACGTATGCCTTACCTTGCTCAGCCTCACCTAATGTCAGGGTTGAAGGGTTAGGAAGGGGAAGGAATGGAAAAGAGGAAGAAGAAAAGGACAGATATAGATATTCTGAATTAATATATGAGGTGCTACATGAATTTTTTTGGCTAATTTATTATTCCCTTGAATTCTGTAATTTCACTTCCAAGAATTTGCTATTAGTATATACTCATAGATACAACAAAGATTCAAGGAGTTTCTTTGGTGGTGTTATTTCTAAAGTAGACAATAGAAAGCATTCAAAATAACTATTAGTAAAATAAGCAGTTAATGAGTTTGGTATCATTAATTTGAGAGAAGAAAATATAGCTATTATTGTAAAAATCTTTGAAAATATTGGTCTATTTATTATTAAAGAAAGTCAGGGACATTTGGCAAAATACAGGGGACTAATAAACATGCGCATTTTCTCTACTTCCCCCTGAAAACCCAATAAAACAATAATAAAGGAATAAAATTAAATCCTGAACTCCATGGTAAAAATAAGAGACAAAATAACGTGAGAAACTTTGAACAACTAATAAGAACTGGCAGAAACATCTTTCTCAAAGCTCCAGAAACAGTTATAGAATTGCAGCAGCAGGGTGAATGTAAAATAAAGAAAAAGGTAACGTAAAAATGTTAGTTATCTTCTGGATATCCTGGGTGGCTCCTTACCCAAGCTATCACTGGCATGGAGCAGAGGGGCCCATTCTCCCACTGTGGGTCCCTAGTCCCAATCCAGAGTAGAGCAACTCTCATGCACAAACTGGTAGCATGTATGTCTGGTCCAGTCTTCCTGGTGGTGGCCTGAATGATTGAACCAGGACACTCATCGTAGGCTTGCCATCCATAACTTGTCATGTATGGAGGAGAACCCATAGTGCTCGCCTACAGAAGGCTGTGGAAGAACAGCCAGGTTACAGGTGCCTGGGGCAAGGGATTGATAGTTGTATGACATACAATACAGTGCCCAGGATGGTGAGGAAACTGATTCCTAGGGAATCTGGGAGGTTCATATCCATGAAAATAGAGGAATTCCTAAGGCTAAATACGTGTGTCCAAGATAAGATGCATGGCATGCACAGGAAGGATGAGGGAGGCCATTACACTTTGGCCTAGAGTTATTCTCTAAACTCATATAGATAAGAACTGAAGGAGTATGCTCACATAGCTGAATCTGCAAACACTGGGAAAAATGTTTTCTTGTTTTCCTCCTCCTTTTTCTTTACTAGCTCCTGGCATTCAAGGAAAGCTCTGACATAACCCTAGCTGGATATAATCTTAAGGATCAGGTGACTCAGAGTCTAAATAACAGCAATTACACACTAAAATATAAAACATGCAAGTTTCAACAAAAGAGTACATTAACACACAAAGAAATTCTAAGCAATGGCTCAGGAAAAGGAGATTAAAACATTAGAAACCATCAATGAGGCCAGTGAGACCTGGATATTCCAGACACTGACTTTTAAAATGGCCATAAATACACTCAAAGAGCTAAAGGAAAATAGGAAAATGAATCATGAACTCAAAGAGACTATCAGTAGAGAAATGGAAATTATCAAAAAGAACAAAACAGAGCTGAAGACCACAGTAAAGAAAATTAAAAATTCCCTAGAGGGGTCAACAGCAGACTGGAAGTGGCAGAAGAAAGAATCAATGTACTTGAAGATAAGATGATTGAACTCATCCAGTCTCAGGAGGAGTAAGAGGAACGAATGAAGAAAAGCGAGCAGAACCTGAGGAATGTGTGGAACAGTATCAAGCATACCAATATAAGCATTGTGGGATTCCCAAAAGGAGAAGAGAGAAAGGGTTAAGGAGAATATACAAAGGCAAAATGGCTGAAAACGTCCCAAATTTAAAGACATGAATATATACATCTAAGATACTCAGTGAACTCCAAACAGGATAAACTCAAATAGACCCATACTGTAACATATTATAATCAAACTGTCAAATGCCAGGGATAAAAAGAGAATTCTGAAAGTCTCAAGAGAGAAGGAATTTGCCACATACAAGGGCACTGCAAAAGATTAAGTGCCAATATCTCATCAGAAACCATGGAGGCAAGGAAGCTCAAGCGACTGGGCTCCTGTCTACCATATAGGAGGTCCAGGGTTGAACTCCTGGGGCCTCCCAGTGAAAGGAAAGCTGGCCCATGTGGCAAGCTGGCCCACACAGAGAGCTGGCACAGCAAGATGACACAACAAAAAGAGACACAGAAGAGAGACAATAAGAGACACAGCAGACCAGGGAGCTGAGATGGCGCAAGAGATTGAGCACCTTTCT
>JAQZBX010090119.1:0-12551 GCA_029593785.1 Cabassous unicinctus
CAATGAAAATTGTTCAAAGGCACTTTCCTTTTTGTTTCTATATTCTTTACCTTGGTGTTTACACTGTTGTGGATTGTCAGCCAAGGTTTGCAAGTGATTTTCTTAAGTAATTTTTTAAGTCTGTTTGTGTGTGTTAATGTTTACCAGTTTTGATTTTGTTACTTTTTTGGAAGAAATAGGCTCTTGTTATTACTGTTGTAGGATGTAACATAAAATATACACTCAAAACTGAAGTCAGCTTTTTTAAAGAATAAAGTATTTGTTTGACTTATTGTGGAGGTTCAGGTTGGTGACCATGAAAATAGGTTACCTGCAAACCAAAAAGGTAAAAGTATAAAGTTTTAGTAGTGTTACTTTTTCTGATTAATGCCAATTAATTTACTGACAAATGTTACTTTAGGCTAATGTAAGATATTTGAATATTTTAAAGTACTTATGAACTTATCTTTTCTTCAGCTATTGCTGTAAAACCAAGAAAATAAGTTTTCATTTCAGTGTTTAATTGCATTTTTAACTTCAGGTTGGTGAGAATAAAGATTTGAGGAAATTTGTGGCAGAAATCACTGAGATAAAACCCTAAACACATTCTTCTTTCCAAGCTAAATCTTATGGAAGTGAGTGGAGAGGGAGTTTATCAGGATACTAAGGTATTGGGTTTTTGGCTTAATAGTGGCAGCTTGGAAAGCACAATGTATAAAAGAATCATGGATGGGAGGAGGGCCATAATGTGTTTGGAACAACATGAGTCTTTCATGTATTTCAGTGTTTTCATTTTCTCTTCATCCTTTTGTAATTGCCCTTATAGCAAAATCTAACCTATTAAGCAACTTCTGGCTATGGGTACCCTGATAGTAACCATATCATAGTAAGTCTCCAGCTTGAGTGGTTTTTATAACACCTAGGTTTACTACACATACTCTGGAGAGTCAGATTATTAATGCATGCTAGTATATTAAGTTATCCCACAGTTATAAGCTTACCAAAGTGAAACAAAAGAAATCAAGGAAATGAGTAGTGTCCTCTGCCTCCTCCTACCTCTACCTCCTAAAATATTGGTTGAACTTCTCCCCACTGCACATAAATCAAAAGAAATTCTAGTAAATGTGTATTTCTTACTTCCTTAATATTCAGAATGTTTTTTCCCTTCCCACTACCTCCAAAAGGAGGCCGTTTATACAGTGTTCACTAGTGACTTCTGATAATGCCATTCTTACATTTATTATGTGTCTTTGTGGGTGAGTATTGACCTTGCTGCTTTAAATCTGAATCCATATATTCTGGTCATTGAAATTAGTATCCCTGCTTTTAGAAATTTATTTTACAAAATTGTGCTAAGACATTTAGAAAAAGAAAATTGAAATGCTGTGTTAAAAACTTAGTTGGTTCCAAAGGGTATTTAGACATCATTTGACTGTTATACTTCTCTTTTAAAACTGCAATAATTTATTTATTTTGCTCTGCTTTGGAACTGTGGTTATGTAAATGCTTGTCTGCTAATTTTAATTTTTCAAAAATAAAATTATTTAGTTATCTACTAACTAAACTTTTTTGATTGGTTTCAAAAGTTAAACCAATCACAGTCCCAGGGTGAGCTTCCAAATACCCCAATACCCTGGACAAGGAGTGGAGTGAGGGTGGTGTGGAGGGTGGAATATTACTCAGGTGTAAAAAGGAAGAAGTCCTGCTGCAAGAGACAACATGGATGAATCTTGAGGACATTATGCTGAGTGAAATAAGCTAGGCACAAAAACACAAATATTGAATGACCTCAATGTTATGAACTAAGTATAAAATGTAAATTATTAGAGATAAAATCTAGAATATAAGCTAGCAGGGGATATATTGATTGTGCCAGGGAAAAGGTAGCTAATGCTTAACTTGTACACAATTTATATTTAAATTGATTGGAAAGGCTTGGAAATGGAAAGTAAAATGTGAAAAATCAGGGGGAGGGATTGGGTTATGGTAATCCTCTATACTCTCAATATAAATGTTCTGAAATTTAAAACTTCCCCAAAATAAATATAGTAGTTAATTATATGAAGTTTAAAAAAGTAAAAAAAAAAATTCTTAACACAAGAGTAGAAGGAAATTTCCTTAAACAGATTAAGCTTGTCTAATTTGATCCTATGGTAATGACTGTACTTAACATAGGATTTTTGGGAGATCAGCTTTTCCCCTGGAATGAGAACCAGACAAAGAAGCCTGCTCTAACCACTTCTATTCTACCTCATAGTGGAAGGCCAGTCAGGGCAATAAGGCAACTAGAATTACATGAAAATATTAGGTATTCATGGATGCTCTTATTACATGAATGGAAAATCCACCACAATTTATAAATATTAGTTAGTAAAAGAACACAGCAAGTCTCTGGGAACAGCCTCAAAAAATAAAATCAACATTATTGATGTACACCGGCAACAACTAGAAAATAAAGGGAAATACCAGACTGGGAGAAAATATCATAACCAAACCAATAAAGGATTAATTTACAAAATACCCCAAGTCAATATGAAAATCACAAGTGATCCAACAGAGATTGAATAAAGAATATGAAGAAAAAGAAACATGCAGGGGCCAATAAACATTTGGAAAACTGCCTGTAGCAGGAACTGCAAGATCCAGGGTACAGGAGGCCCACAGGGCCCAGGGAGGGTGGGATCCCAGGATGAGGGGGAGGTGACAGTGAGGGAGGATCTCTGGTACCCTAAGGTTGGTGGCAGAGACTGCTCACTTTGTCCCTTCCTCCAGGACAGCCCATGTGACTCCCTCACCCTATGCCAATCTAGAAGGTTTATGATTGACTCAATCTTCTCATATAACCTGCATGTGGCAACACTTGGACATTTCTACCCTTTCAAGACTTCTTTGAGATCACTTAAATAAGTTGTGCTGTTGTGGCTGTCATGATGGGAAACACAAAAACAGCATTCGGAGGGAGCAGAGGAACCAGGCTTTATTACGTGTGTGGGTCCAGAGGAAAGTTCAGTTTACAAATTCTGAGCCCCCATCCCCAGTTTTCTGGAGTTTTTATTGGGATCTGTAGGCTCCCATTCATTGGCTAGTGAGTTGGCGGGTGGAATTTTCCATTACCTTAGGCAACTAAGCAAGCGTGGTTACAGAAACAGAATTGCAGGTTACAAAATCAAGTGAGCAGGGTTACAGAGCCAGAAGTGCAGGGTTCAGTTCTAAGGTGGGAGATTCTTGTCAGAAAAGAGGGAGGGGGAGGGCTGCAGTGACTTTTCCTTATCATCCCCCCCCTTTGATGCCCTTATAATTCCCATAGGGCATCATCTGTACTCAGGGGACTGTATCCCCTTAGGACTAGAATCTTGGTGATAGTTATGTGTGATATCATTGTTTCAATGAACCTGATGAGTGCATTTATCAGGCATGGGCCAAAGATGGCTGCTATAAGCAACATGAATAAGGGTCCAGCCAGGGGCAGAAGTCAAGAGGTCCACTGTCTGAGGTTCCAACCCCAGAACTCATTTAAGTGGTTTTTCCCCTTTTGGATTTGATCTTTAAGTTCTTTCACTTTAGTAGTGACTATTCCTGTCTTATTAACATAATAACAGCACTCTTTCCCCAGGAAAATACACAACCCCCTTTCCTCACAAACTGAGGCTTTGGATAACTTATAACATTCTGTTGGCATATAGGTATGGTGGGTAATGGAAGAGGAGAGTTAGTATTTCCCTGAGAGCTGTTTCAACCTATCCATTGCTGAAAGAGGGGCAGTCTTGTAACAACTAGAGCAGGGCTGGGAACTGGCATCATACCTGAAGGAGAATAGGAAAAACAGCCTAAGGCACAGAAACATCTTACTATGCACCAGTATGCTATAGTAATTTAGGGTTCTATTTACAACAGTCCAGTCTGCAAGGGCCACTGTCCTGAGTCCAATTCCAAACATCAAGGTGATCAAGCCACATAAACACAGGCCCTACCAGGAGCAGGGTTTCATTCAGCTGGCATTCAGTGAGGTTGGTGCTTGAGGATCTTGGGTGATTCACACTCTCAGGGGGTGGTCGAGAATGGGTTGGGCTGCCCAGCTGTTCTGCTCCTTATCATGATGGGCCTTCTTGACCCTGGAATGATGAATCCAGGGGGTGATACCTGCAACTTTAAGAGCAGTGAGAGTTATAAGGATTACAGTATGTGGACCTGTCTGGGAAGACTGGAGGGTTTCTTCCTTCAGTCTTTGACCCAGACCTGGTCCCTTGGCTGATGAGGGTGCACCGGGTGTCCCAAGGGGATGAGGTTTTGGGACAGGACAGTTTTATGTATTTCAGCTAGAGTTCCTCCAAGATGCTGGAGAATGGAATCTAGGTTGGCCTCCCCTGGAAGCCTGAGACTTCCTCTGAATACCTAGATGATTGCAGGTGGCCACCCAAACAGAATTTCACAGAGAGAGTAGCCTGTGGGTCCTGGGGTGCACCTAACTTGGAGAAGGGCCAAAGGGAGTAAATCGACCCGGGGGGGACCAGTTTCCTGACAGAACTTTGATAGGGTGGCTTTGAGGGTTCGATTCATGTGCTCAACTTTCTCTGAACTTTGAGGCCTGTGCCACTTTGTTTTTTTTGTTTTTTTTTTTTATGTACAAACAGGTAGAAGTCTCAAGTCACATTTGGAAGCCCCAAGATTGGGGCTTGGCTGGGTTGTTTCTTGATGTTTTGAAACACCCCTGTTGGACTTCTCCCGAGGCAAGAGATTCCCTTTCTGGACCCGCCAGAGTTTTGTAAAGGGGTCTGGCCATTGCTGCAAACCCAGGGATCCAGATGTGGCAGAACCCTATCGCTCTGAGAAATGGAGCTGTCTTTTCATGGTGGGTGTGGGAATGGAGCAGATCACCCTTTTCCACTTGGGTCCTAGCATCCAGAGCCCTTGTGAGATGTTTAACCTTAGGTATTTGACCCACTGTTTACAGATGAGACTTTCTCCACCCAGTCCATGTTAAAAGTTGGAGGAGGGTTTGGGTTCCTTTCCAGCAACTTTCTTCCATGTAAAGTTTCCATTCTTCACTTTGGGGCATGGTGACGAGGAGAGTGAGACTGGTTCTGAGGCTTAAGCTTGCTGAGCCTTCAGGTTTGAAGGTAATCTGGGCTCCAAGTTTGTTTAGGAGGTCTCTGCCAAGCAGGGGAAACAGACACTCAGGCAGGTACAGAAACTCATGAGTTACCTCATGGCTGCTGATCTGGCAGGTCCTTACTGGCAAAAGGGCCATTGGTTTGACTGGTCTCCAGTTGCCCCTATTCAGGGTTGAGTCCTCCCAGCCCAATCAGGTGGCCTTGGGGCTCTGGTCAATATTTTCCTTTAGGGGTGCTTCCTCTCAGTGTCTGAGACTTCTGGGGGCACTCATTTTTCCAGTGCCCACTCTTTTTGCTGTAAGCACATTGGTCTCTGGCCAGCGGCATCTTCCTGGTGCTTCCTGCTTGGTGATTTCCACCCAATTGATGAACACTTTGTTGAAGACCTCTCGCAATTGAGAGATGTTCATGCCTGTGACTCCTTCCAATTTTGAAGTTTTTTTCTTTTTTTTGAGGTCTGATTCCGTTTTGTGCCATAAAAACAGCATTCACCATCTTCTGGTTTTCTGGAGCTTTTGGGTCAAAGGGAGTGTAGACCCTGAAGGCCTCACAAAGCTGTTCATAGACATCCCCCAGAGACTCTTTGGGTTTGGAATAACTGAGGTTATTTTTGTCATGTTCGTGGGTCATTTAGCCCCTTCTTGTACCCCTCAGGGGAGTGCTTCCCGATATAGTTGAAGTGCAGCCAATCCCTGTTCAGTGTTACAGTCCCAGTTAGGCTTAGTTTCCAGTGCCACCACCCATGCCCAATCTTCCGGGTCTAGGACACCAGTAGGGGCCTGCTCTTGTCCTGAGGCTAGAGTGGACTCTGCATCTCACGGAGAGGCATCTGCAATGCGGGCTGTGCCGACTGGAGTCTCCTTGCCAATGTGGTTGCAGGCCTCCCCTCTGGTGGGGTCATCAGTTCTGCAAGTGCTGGGGGTGTGTTGCAGCATGATTTGCCTGTACCTCCAGGCTGGGAGGGGAGACTGAAGGAGGAGGCATCTCTGGGAGACACACTGGTGCTCCTAAGCCAGGAGGAAGTGCAGGGGTGGTTGGCACATATGGCAGTGGGGGCAGTGGTGGGTTTTCTTCTGAGGATCCCTGATAAATGACTGGTTTCTGGTGCCTCACTTCTTGTGCAACTAAGACCATGCTCTGTCCCTTCTTTCCAATGCACAAGTGAACTCAAGGGGGCTGAGTCTGGGCTATTTCTAAGCAGGAGTCAATATAGGGGAACTGATCTGGGTGGCCAGGGGTTCTGGTGACTACTAGCCACACTACACAGACCTTGGCTACATCTAGGGTCCCTTCCAAGGGACAGTCAATGTTAAAAGTGGGCCACTCCAACTCACATAGAGTTCAGAGGGTGACAGGGTTCATCCAGATACCATAATCTCCGGAAAATCCCTTCCTGAAGTTCTTAAACATGCAGTTCAAGATGGTGGGTTTTGACTGTGATGAGTCCATACCCTGTGTTAGTGGCACAAGACTCTTTCAAGGCCTGTTTCAAGTGCCTCTTTCAAGGCCACTCAGATGCTTGCATGTCTGTGTCTCTTGCAGGAACTTAGGTTCATCTTAGCTAAGGTGTCTGGACAATTTTCTGGGTACACCATTATGCCAGAAGATATAGCTGCAGAAACAGTTTGGGGCCCACTCTGACCCCATTGCACAGGCCATGGGGTGACAAACTGGTACGATAGGTGCAATCCCTACTGTCCACATTCATGCACACAATCACTCAGAGGTTAAACAATCCCTCCAACAGGAATTGCCCCATAATGGAGTCTCATCATGCAAGACCTTAGGAGATGATCAGTCTCATCTTCCATCAAGAGACAGGCCTGACTGGGGCTTGGTACCTGGGTGCTTACCTTGCTGAAGTCTTCTGATATCATTCAGTCCATCTCTCTCCCTTGAGTCTGACTGGGACGTGGGGACATAGCCCACAGTGGTCCCCCTTGGAAGGAGGTCCCATCAAGACAATAGGAGGCACCTACCTTGTTTGCTTAGAGATCACCATTGGCCGTGCCCTTCGGTCCCAAGCCAGAGGCACAATGCACCTGCTTGGTTGGGTTTCCCAGTCAGGGAACCAAATGTTGCAGCTGTCATGATGGGAAACCCAAAAATGGCACTCAGAGGGAGTGGAGGAACCAGGTTTTATTATACCCATGGGCCCAGAGGAAAGTTCAGTTTCCAAATCCTGGGCCCCCAGCCCCAGTTTTCTGGAGTTTTTATTGGGGTCTGCAGGCTCCCATTCATTGGCTAGCAAGTTGGCGGGTGAAATTTTCCATTACTTTAGGCAACTAAGCAAGTGTGGTTACAGAAGCAGAATTGCAGGTTATGAAATCAAGTGGACAGGGTTACAGAGCCAGAAGTGCAGGTTTCAGTTCTAAGGTGGGAGATTCTTGTCAGAAAAGGGGGAAGGGGAGGGCTGCAGTGACTTTTCCTTATCAGTGCAAGGAATGCATTCTGAATATATTCAATAATGAAACAGATACACAGAGAGTATTTTTTGTTTGAATTCAGGGTTTCAGGATTCTTGGTACAACAGGCTGAAACAATGAGGGATTATATTGTATTTGCTATAATTCAGGAAAGGGATTCCCTGCATGAGAATGCATGTGCCACAGCTATCTGGGATCCAGCATGAGCATTTTTGATCTGAAGTAAACTAATGATGGTATCTCCCTCTGCCCTGTGTGTCACTCTGCCCTGAGGCCAAGGGTGGCCCCTGCAGGGATGAAGCATTTCACAGAATTTGAGAAAACTCAATATCTGGAAAAAGCAAGCAATGGAAAATGTGCTAGAATATGGGTAGAATGGATAGGTAGAATTTTAATATTGATAGCATGTTTTAAAGAACCTTAGAAAAACCTCACTGAGTGTTCACCAAACAGAATTCCTGAGGTTTATTTCAGGGAAATAAGCACTTTGAAATGCATGGAAACAAGCTGCTTCCTGCTTCCATTTATCCCCTCAATCAGAATCCCAGAGTTATAATTTCCATAGAATTGCACATTTGTTTCTCAACCTTGCAGTGGTTTGTTCCCTGCTACAATACTCTTTCAGCTTTACCTAAGACAGTGAGTAAAAGAAAATAAACAGGAGGCAACCAGAATGAGAGACTGGCATTTTTACAATTATCTTTTTGGGATACTGGGACCCATGACAAGAACTCCGCCATTTTCCATCAGAATATACCATGCAGAACTGGGTGGGAGAGAGTGTGGTCTGTGATGTGAACTGTGGTCTATGCTCGGTGGCAAGGCCCCAGGATGTGTACATCCATTGCGGATGTTGTACCACACAGATGAGGAATGGTGGTGTGGGATGTTGTTGGAGGTGTGGGTGGTGGGGAACATGGGAATCCCTGTAATTTCTGAGTAATATATAGATTATCTAGGCACCTTAAAAAAATATATATATATATAACAAATAACATTTATGTAAACAAATGCATATATATGCATATGTATTTATATACCATTTTACAAATATTGGTATGTATTATGAAAAATTTGATTTTTACCCACAATAAAAAAAAAAAAGAACTCAATAGAAAGAAATCTTGGAAATCTGAATGGCTTTGTGCTTCATTGGACTATACACTATTCAAACTTCTATTATTAAGGAATTTTACTGCTTCAGACAATGTACAGGGTCTGGGAATAGAAAGTGGGAAAACAGGTATTATTCTGGCATCAGGGAAGCAGCAGAAGTTGGTGAAATACCATTATACACTTATGAGACTAGTTTAAAAAAGAGAATACCAAATAGTGGCAAGAATGCAGAACAATGCTCACGTGAATTCAAAACAAAACAATACAGCCACACTGGAAGACAGTGTCAGTTTCTCATAAACTTACCAAATGACCTTTTAACCCCACTTCTACTTATTTATTCAAGTGAATTTAAAGTGTTTTCACACAAAGTCCTGTACACAAACATTGAAACAGATTTGTTCTTGGTCACCAAAAACTGGAAAAAATTACAATATTCAACAGGTGGGGAAAAAGACAGGAGAAAGGATTGCTGAGTAATAAGGGGGCCTGAGTTGCCCTTCTCATTCCAAGGGAAAAAAAGAGACAATAGTAACAGGAAAACATCAAAGCCCTCCTCTACTTACATAAAAAGGAGTGAGACACACCCATCCACAGCTGACCTAACCTCCAAGGCAGATGCCCACTGGCAATAATTCATGAGGCCAAAATTTACTTTAAAAGATGATAAGATGCAATTGGGAGAGCATTTCTTTGAGCTTTCAGATGGACTAGACAAAAGTTCATCCCCAAGGAGGATCCTGTTGACACAGTCAGGAAACTTTATACAGGGCAATCCCACCCCTTAACCAAGGCTCCTACTCACAGCCAGGCTAGGGACCAGGTGGTGCTATTGGCAGGCCCTGAGGAGTTCTCATGTCAGTCACAGATCCTGGCTTGTCAGATCCAGGTAGTCATCCTAAAGGGGGCCACACAGCCCCTTCCCTGGGGTACTCTTGCATATCAAAGTCCCAGTCCCCTGTGAATTGTGCTTATTGCAAAAATTCTTATCAAGCAGCAATGCCTAGTGGTGCCTACTTTTGCTCCTTCTTTACCCACAATGGGATGCATGAGCCTCCGTATAAAAGACTGAACACACTGCAGCTGGGGTCATAGGTGGGTGCTTAGTTGATGGTCCCAAGGGAATCCAGCCTTCCAGTCACCCCTTCAAAGGAACCAGACCAGTGAGTGAAGCCATCAGGGCTTATGAAACCTGACCTGACCTGACCTGAAGTCCATCAAGCATCCCCAGTGTATACCACATGGAACAGAAAAATCACCCAAGTGAACTTCTTATTCCAAAAACTATGATGATGGGGAAGATGGGTAATTGTACACAGCCAATGTTACAAATAATACAAATTTATTAAAAAGGCATGCAGTTACTATAATAGCTGGTGAATTTGTCCATTATATGTTTGTTCTCTTGAAAATTGAGATATGAAAGAAGACTGGGGACCAAGCTCCTGTATAGATCAATATATAGATATGGATATTACATGCACATATATTAATTACTTAGAATATTTCAATAAGTTTGCACATGAGAAAACATTTGCTAGTGATCTTTTCATAGAAATTAGAATGGAGAGGCCATACAGCAGGAGTGAATTTTAATTTGGACTTTATACACTTTTCACTGCATGTCCCTGATTAAGACTGTTCCTTTGTCCTTCAATCCATATTCTTTGAAGACTCCCTAAGTGTCTCTGATCAGAGTCTCTTGGCATCATGAACTGCTAGAAATTTTCATATACATTTTTCTAGAATGGGGACACTTTCCTCTCAGATATTAGGAAGTATAATCTTAGCAAGGTTTTCTTATCAGATAATCTGTCAGGCTGTGTTGATTTGATTTTGATTTTGTTCATGAGGATTCTTTTGCAATTTTTATATCATTCCCTACCTCAATGTGTAATTAAATTTGGGACACTGGCAACGAAGTATGCATTTGTACACAAATATTGATATTATATCCATTAGACCACTGAACCAGTCTGAGAGTCAACAAATAACAATCATTTTAATCATTCCATATAAGAAAATTGAAACTACTCACCTAAAACTTACAGCTATCCTTAATGGCATTAAAAACAATTCAACCCAAATATGAATTGCCTCAAAATTTACTTATTATTTACAAAAAATAAGTGTTATCAGTGATGGTGAATGTGAAAGGTTGCTGTATTCAGGAAATTTAATTTTTACAAATTTATTTTCAGCAAATTGCTTGTAGACAATATGCTGTGTTCAGTAATTGTGATGAAGCTGGCATTGTAGAGGAGACAATTCTGTAGATGCAAAGATGCAACTCATTTCCCCATAGAATCCAATATTTAGAATGACTGGCTCACTTATTCTTAGAATTACATCCACATATTCACATTCTGCAAAAATCTGAAGCAAATTAATATAAAGCTAGCAATGTGCATGATTTCATTTCTCTGTTTTCAAAAAAGTTTCATGTACTTTCCTACTACCTTTTGGAGCAAGGAACCTTGCTTATATGCTGCTGTATAAGCATAGTTTAAAATGAAACTTTTTCCTTGTAAAAGTTTTCCCCTGAAATTTTGTTTACACACACACACAAACATATTTTATGTCTAAGAGGAGTAGATGAATGCAAGGAGCCCTTCCATGGGCCCAGTTCTGCTTCATGTTGAGCATTTTGGCATGGTTGTAATTACTGAAACTCTCTGTATGTTTCTTTGTCTGGCAAGAAAGGAAAGAAATGAGTCATTTTGGGGCTTTCCATGTGACAGGCCCTGAATCACAACAGAGTTCCAATGTCTACTCTCCAGTTCATTGGAGTGACCCAGGACAATTAACAAGGAAATGATGATGGACAACCACCATACCAAGAATCAGAGAGAGTCTACATCTGCAAGCAAGATAGTCCCATCCATCTGCCCCATGGGATCTAAGCCCCCTCCCAATTAGAGGTGGAGAGGGCAGAACCATCCCAGAATCCTCAGGACTGGAGAATGAACAATGTACTAGAGTAGACTTGTTGTTATTCTACTATAACTTTATTGTTATTCTACCAATGGAAGAAATTATATCATTGATGTGGAGGCAGTGACCAACAGATGTTCTGAGTTAAGGGAAAGGGAAAAGTAGGTGTAATATGAGGGCATTTTTGGAACATTGGAAGTGTCCTGAATGATGTTAAAATGACAGATATAAGCCATTATATATCTTGTCATAACTTACAAAATTGTGCAGGAGGGAGTTTAAGCTATAATGTACACTTTGTGGTGATGTTGCAATATGTTTTCATCAATTGTAACAAATGTGCCACACTAATGAAGGGTGTTGATAATGTGGGAGAGTGTGTGAGGGCTAGGGAGTGGAGCACATGGGAATTCCTTACATTTTTTATGTATCATTTATGTAATCTATGTATCTTCAAAAAATAAAAATAATTTAATAAAGATGAGTCATTGGCTTTAAACTTCCTAGTTAAAAGAAAAGACAGGTGCTCTTTAAACAATTGAAATCCACTATATAAACGTGATTAAAGCAGAGAATCTGTGATTGGAGGTAAGTGCAATGCCTTGACCTCCAGCCTCCACAGCAACTTCTATGTTGGCTGCCCTGTGGAGAACATTCTCTGACGCACACTGGATTTTCTCTGTGTACCATGTTTTATCATTTTTCAAACCATACATTTATATAAGTACATTGGTTGCAAATAAAATAGGTCACAGAGGGGTGGATGTGACTCAAATGGTTGGGCATCCATCTCCCATATGAAGGGACCTGGATTTGATCCTCAGGACCTCCTGGTAAAATAATAAAGAAAAATATAGAATGCATGTGGGCTGCCAGACCCCATGAGCAGTCATTCCAGGCCCTGCTGAGCCATGCAGAAAGATGATGATATAACAGAAGAGTGATACAAGGGAGAGCCAAGATGAGATACAAAAAAAAAAAAACC
>JAQZBX010090120.1:0-12551 GCA_029593785.1 Cabassous unicinctus
AGAGAGGCTTGGACAAGAGTCTAGAAAAGAAGATTATATCTGTAAAAGAAAATAAAAGTGTAAAAAGAGTAGTGAAAAGATATGATAGATAAGCCCAAAGGTCAAAATGGGTGAAGTAAGAACTGCCTTTACAATAATAACCTGAATGTTAACAAATTTAACTCCCCAATCAAAAGACACAGACAGGCAGAATGGATAAGAAAATATAAGCCATCAATATACTGTATACAAGAGACTCGCCTTATACCCAAAGATACAAATAGATTGAAAGTGAGGGGCTGGAAAAAGATATCCCATGCATGCAGTAACCAAAAAAAAAGCTGGAGTAGCTATACTTATATCAGGTGAAAGAGACTTTAAAAGCAAAGCTGTTGGGGAAGTGGATGTGGCTGAAGTGACTGGGCTCCCGGCCTACCACATGGGAGGTCTGTGGTTCGGTTCCCAGTGCCTCCTAAAGACGACAGTGAGCTGGCGTGACGGGCAGGCACAGTGAGCTGGCACAACAAGATGACGCAACAAGAGAAACAAGAAGAAAAAACATAATCAGAGACACAACAAAGCAGGGAGCAGAGGTTCCCAGTGCCTCCTAAGAGGACAAGCAGGGCAGCAAGCTGGTGCGATGGGCAGGTGTGGTGAGCTGATGCGACAAGATGATGCAACAAGAGACACAAGAGGAAAAATATAATGAGAGATAAAACACAGCAGAGAACACAGGTGGCTTAAGTGATTAGGTGCCTCCCTCCCACATCAGAAGTCCCGAGTTCATTTCCATGCCCCCTAAAATAAACAAAGATGACAAACAGACAGCAAGTGCAAACAGACACAGCAAGTGCAAACAACTAGGGAGTGGGGAGAGATAAATAAATAAAATCATTTTTTTTAAAATCAATTAAAAAAAGGCTTAAGTTAAGGAAGGACATTACATATTAATAAAAGAAGCAATTCACCAGGAAGGAATAACAATAATAAATTTATATGCACCGAACCAGGAGGCCCCAAATTACATGAGGCAAACATGGCAAAACTAAAGGAAGAAATAGATGCCTCAACAGTAATAGTTGGAGACTTCAATATACCACTCTCATCATTGGACAGAACATCTGAGCAGATAATCAATTAAAAAAAACAGAGCTTTTATACTATGATAAATGGAATCAACCTAATAGAAATATACAGAACACTGCACCCCAAAACAGCAGGATATACATTCTTCTCAAGTGCTCATGGACACTTCTGCAGGATATACCATATATTGGGTCACAAAGCAGATTTCAAAACTAACAAGATCAATTATACAAATTACTTTTTTGAATAATGGAATAAAGCTGGAAATCAACAATAGGCAGAAAAAGGGAAAATTCACAAATACATGGTGATTAAACAACACAATCATAAATAATCAGTGGGTAACAAATTTTAAGAGAAATCCATAAATATTTCAAGACAAATGAAAACAAGAACAAAACATATCAGAACATATGGGATGCCGCAAAGACAGTGCTGAAAGGGAAATTTATAACTTAAAATGCTTACATGAAAAAAGTAGAAAGAGCTAAAATCAAGGACATAATTACACAGCAAGAGACTAGAAAAAAGAACAGCAAACTATTCCCAAAGAAAGCAGAAGGAATGAAATAAACAGAGAAAAAATTAATGAAATTGAGGACAAAAAAAAAAAAAAAATGGAGATTAACAAAACCAAAAGTTGCTTCTTCAAGAAGATGATTAAATTGACAAACAGTTAGAATGACAAAGAAAAAAAGAGAGAAGATGCAAACAAATAAAATGAGAAATGAGATGGGGGACATTATCACTGAGCCCACAGAAATAAAACAGATCATAAGAAAATACTCAGAAGAAATGTATGCCAACAAACAAGACAATGTAGATGAAATGGACAAATTACTAGTAACATATAAAAAACCTACACTGACCCTAGAAGAAATAGAAGACCTCAACAAACCAATCTCAAGTTGAGAGAATGAAATAGTCATCAAACAGCTCCCCATAATGAAAAGCCCGGGACTAGATGGTTTCACAGGTGAGTTCTACCAAACATTTAAAGATTTAATACCAGTGTTACTCAAGCTCTTCCAAAAAACTGAACAAGAAGGAACACTACCAAACTCATTCTATGAAGCCAACATCACCCTAATACCAAAGCCAGATAAGGATATTATAAAAAGAGAAAATCACAGACCCATTTCCCTAATGAATACAGAAGCAAAACTCCTCAACAAAATACTTGTTAATCAAATCCAAGTACATATTAAAAGAATTATTCATCATGATCAAGTGAGTTGTATATCAGGCATGCAAGGGTAGTGCAACACAAGAGAAATCAATTAGCCTAACACATTACATTAATAAAGCAAGGAAGAAAAATCACATGATCCTATCAATTGACGCAGAAATGACTTTTGACAAAATACAGCATCTTTTCTTGATAAAAATACTACAAAAGCTAGGAATTGAAGGAAATTTTCTCAACAAGATAAAAGGCATATATGAAAAACCCACAGCTAACATTGTACTCTATGGTGAAAGACTGATAGCATTCCAGTTGGGATCAGGAACAAGACAAGGATGCCCAATGTCATCACTATAGTTCAATATAGTATTAAGAGGGTCTAGCTAGAGCAATCAGGCAAGAAAAAGATATAAAAGCCATCCAATTGGAAAGGAAGAATTAAAACTTTCGCTATTTGTAGATGAAATGATCCTATACCTAGAAAGTCCCAAAAAATCTACAACAAAGCTACTACAGCTAAAATGAGTTCAACAGAGTGGCAGGATATGAGATTAATTCAAAAAATTAAGAAGTGTTTCTATACACTACTTTTAAGCAATCTGAGGAAGAAGTCAGGGGAAAAAATTGCATTTTTTTAAAAATCAAATACTTAGGAAAAAACTTACGAAGGACATTAAGCACCCATATGCAGAAAACTACAATGCATTGCTAAAAGAAATCAAAGCAGACTTTAATAAATGGAAGAACATTCCTTGCTCATGGATTGGGAGAATAAATATCACTTTGATGTCAATTCTACCCAAACTGGTATACAGATTCAATGCAATCCCAATTAAAAATTCCAACTGCCTTTTTAGGAGAAATGGAATACACAATTATCAAATTTATTTGGAAGGGTAAGGGGCCTCAAATAGCCAGGACATTTTCAAAAGGAAGAACAAAGTTGGAGGACTCTCACTTTTGGACTTAAAAGCATATTACGTTGCTACAGTGGTAGAAAAAACAAACAAACAAACAAAAAAAAAACAAAACAGCATGGTATTGGCATAAAGACAGACCAATGGAACTGAATCAATGATTCAGAAACAGACCCTCATGTCTATGATCAACTGATTTTTTTTTTAATTTATTGAAGCATATCACTCATACATAAACATACATAAACAATAAATGTATAGTAATGATTGTGAACTTACAAAACAAACATATATAACATCATACAGGGCTCTCATACCTCACCCCACCACCAACTTCTTACAATGTCATGAGACATTTGTTACAAATTATGAAAGAATGTCGTCAAAATCTTACTACTAACTATAGTCTATATCTTACATTAGGTGTAGTTTTCCCCGAACCCACCATAATATTATTTAATATCTTTTTAAGACAGAAGTTGTCATAAAACTTACAAAACAATCATGCACATGTGTAGAATTCCCATACAATACCCCTCTACCAACATACACACCGTGGTGGAACATTTGTTACAGATTATGAGATAATATCATCAGACTATTTCCAGGTCCATTGCGTACATTTGGCACACTTTTTCCATACTCCCCCATTATCAACACAGTACATCTTTGGCATAGATGCATGAATATTACATTACTGTGAACCACAGTCCATAAGTCACCCCAGTTGTATTTTTCCCTTGCCTCTCCACATTCCCACCACCCTGCAATAATTACGTACATCTGCTCTAGCTCACAAAGGACACTCTTGCATCTGTACCATCAACCACAATTCTCATCCACCTCTGGGTTTAATGTGTTACTTCCCTAGATCATTCTCTAGCTTTCTTTCAATTGGCATTTATATCTATAGAAAATGTGGCCATTTTCAAAGCCACATTCCCGTTTATAAACCAGGTTTTACTCACCATAATGTGTTACCATCAACTCTATACATTTCCACACATTTACAATAAAGTTAGTTAAAACTTCTACATACATTAAGCATCAGTAGTCCACAGTCCTCCTCTTATCTCCTTTAAGAATCAACCACCTACCACCAGGTCTTAAAGATGTTTTCCTACATTTTCTTCTAGAAGTTTTATGGTTCTTGCTTTTATATTTAGGTTTCTGATCCATTTTGAGTTAATTTTTGTATAAGGTATGAGATAAGGGTCCTCTTTTCTTCTTTTGGCTGTAGCTATCCAGTTCTCCCAGCATCATCTGTTGAATGGACTGTTCTCACCCAGCTGGGTGGGTTTGACAGGCTTGTCAAAAATCACTTGACCAGAGCTGTGAGGGTCTGTTTCTGAACTATCAATTCAGATCCATTGGTCTTTGTATCTATCTTTATTCTAGTACCATGCTGTTTTTATCACTGTAGCTAAGTGATATGATTTAAAGTCCGGAAGTGAGAGTCCTCCAACTTTGCTTTTCCTTTTTAAGATATTTCTGGCTATTCAGGACCCCTTACCCATCCAAATAAATTTGATAACTGTGTTTTCCATTTATTTTTTAAAATGCTGGTAGAATTTTTATCAGGATTGTATTGAATCTGTATATCAATCTGTGTAGAATTGACATCTTAATGATATTTAGTCTTCCAGTCCGTGAGCATGGAATGTTCTTCCAATTATTTAGGACCTTTTTTATTTCATTTAACAATGAGTTGTAGTTTACTGAATACAAGTGCTTTACATTGTTGGTTAAGTTTTTTCCTAAATATTTGATTCTTTTAGTTGCTGTTGTAGACGGATTTTTTTTTTCCTGACTTCCTCAGATTGCACATTACTAGTGGTCTTTTAAAGCCTATTTCATCGATATAAGTATAGCAACTCCGGGTTTTTTTTTTGTTTTTGTTTTTGTTTTTTTTGGTTACTAATGCATGGAATATCTTTATCTAGCCTTTCACTTTCAATCTATTGGTATCTTGGATCTAAGGTGAGTCTCTTGCAGACAGCATATAGGTGGCTCATATTTTCTTATCCATTCTGCCAGTCTGTCTTTTGATTGGGGAGTTTAATCCATTAACATTCAATGTTATTACTGTAAAGGCAGTTCTTATTTCACCCATTTTGACCTTTGGGTTTAATCTGTCATATTTTATTTTCACCACTCTTTTGACACTTTTAGTTACTTTTACTGGTAAAATCTTCATTTCTAGACTCTCTTCCAAGTCTCTCTCTCCTGTCTTTTCTTTTCAGACTGTAGCACACCCTTTAGTACTTCCTGCAAAGCCGGTCTCTTGGTTACAAACTCTCTCCATTTCTTTTTATCTGTGACTATTCTAAACTCACCCTCATTTTTGAAAGACAATCTTGCCAGATATAAGATTCTTGGCTAGAAGTTTTTCTCTTGCAATATCTTAAATTTATCATACCATTGTCATCTTTCCTCCATGGTTTCTGATAAGAAATCAGCACTTAATCTTATTGGGTACCCCTTGTATGTTATGCATTGCTTTTCTCTTGCTGCTCTCAGAATTCTCTGTCTGTGGCATCTGACATTCTGATTAGAATGTGTCTCAGAGTTCGTCTACTCAGATTTATTCAGATGGTAGTTTGTTGTGCTTCTTAGACACTGTGATGGTTAGGCTAGTGTGCCGACTCAGCCAGGTAACTGTGCCCAGTTCTTTGGTCAAGCAAGCACTGGGCTAACTGTAATACAAGGATATTTATGGGCTTCAGTCATTGGTGAGTTTACTGCATAGATGGCTGAATACATCTCCATCAACCAGGGAGATGGTTGTCAGCAATGAGTGATGTTTTATCCAATCAGTTGAATGCCTTAAAAGGGAAAGTGATTTCAGCATTCAGAGAGAATTTCCCAGCTTGTCTTTGGACAGCCAATGTCTCCTGGAAACTCATCAAGGACCTTGACTGGACTTCCGTCAGAGCCTCTGGTATACAGCCTGCCTGCAGAACCTGGACTTGTGCACACCCACAGTTACGTGAGAGAATTTTATAAAATCTCATACTATTTACAGATATCTCCTGTTGATACAGGATATCTATGTCCTTTAATAGGGTTGGGAAATTTTCTACCATTATTTCTTCAAATATTCCTTCTTTCCCTTTTGCCTTCTCTTCTCCTTCTGGGACACCAATGACACATATGTTTGCATGTCTCTTGCTATTGTTTAATTCCCTGAGACCTTGTCCAATTTTTTCCATTCTTTTCTTCATCTGTTCTTTTGTTTGTTTGTTTGTTTTGTATGCTTGCTTTTGGAGGCCATTTCTTCAAGCTAACCAATTCTTTCTTCTGCCTCCTCAAATCTGCTATTATATGGTTCCAGTGTATTTTTAATTCAATTTATTAAGTCTTTCTCTCCCATAAGATCAGCTTTTTCTTTGTATGCTTTCAAATTCTTCTTTGTGCTCATCCAATGTCTTCTTAATATCCTTAATCTCTTTAGCCATCTCATCGAATTTATTAAGGAGATTTGTTTGACCATCAATGATTAGTTGTCTCAACTCCTTTATGTCACCTGGAGGTTTATCTTGTTCCTTTAACTGGGCCATATCTTCCTGTCCCTTGGTGTAAATTGTAATTTTTTTCTTGGTGTCTTGGCATCTGGCTTACTAGATGTATTTATTCTGGGTGCAGTCTCTCTCTTTAGGGCTTTCTTGCCCTTTCTCCCTTGCTGGTTGTGTAGTAGGAGCCAAGGATATAGTTGGTGCTGTAAGCTGTCAAGCCTCAAGCTGCCCTCATTGCCCCACGGGCCAATGAACCTTCCCCCAACTTTCTCCTTTGCCAGGGGTAAGGACAGAGCCACAGCCCTGTGTAATAATCTAAGTCATGCAGGACTAGACTGCAGTTGCCCAGATAGACTGATGAAGCTTCATGCCCCTTTCTCTCTTGCCTGGGGCAGGAATGGAGCTGCAGGTGTGGGTAGCAATCTATGCCATGCGGATTCAAAATGACCACAGTTGCCCCGGTAGACTTCCGACTATTCAGTCTGTGCCAGCCGAATGTATCTGCAGTTACCAGGAGAGGCTGGTGCAGGTCCCACTAGCTTCCTCCCTGCTAGAGCTGGGCTAGGGCTGCAGGCTCATCTGGGTGAAAGAAGCTGGTCCCTACTTTCACTGTGATTTTCAGTCAGCCTGGCTTCCCCTCATGCCGGGGGCAGCGTCAAAATGGCAGCTACCAGCCTCTTTCCACCTTGGACAGTTTCAAACTTCAGCTGTTCTTAGGGTTATACTTGAGCCAGCCGAATATACTAATCAGTAGCTGAAGTCAGTGGCCAAATGTCTCTTTCTCCCCTGCGTTTGTGAAATGGAGCTTCATATCCAGCCACAGAATAGCTCCTGACATGGCTTGCACTGCCAGAGTAGGATAAGCACCTGCCTCCGCGGCATGGCCTGTATTTTCCCAGAAAGGCTGGCGCAGGTCACTCCAGCTTCCTCCCTGCTGGAGTTAGGGCTGGGGCTTAGGCTAGAGCTGCAATCCGAACTAGATGGAAAAAAGCCAGTCCCTACAAGCACTGTGATCTTCAGTCTACCCCGCTTCCCCTTGTGCCAGGGGCGGAGTTAAAATGGCAGCTCCCGGCCTCTTTCTGACTTGGGCAGGTTCAAATTTTAGCTGTTCTTAGGATTATACTTTAGCCTGCCGAATTTACTAATCAGTAGCTGAAGTGGGTCCCAACCATCTCTTCCTCCCCTGTTTTTGGGAAGTAGAGCTTACAATTCCAGCTGCTGAATAGCTCTGGAGGTGCCTTGTGCCATCAGTGGAGGATGGGCACCGGCCTCCATGGTGTGGAGTGCAATACTTACAGACCTTCTCTGCAGATGTTCTCCTTCCATTCCTTCAAGGATGTTGCAGGATGTTCTTCTGGTCTCCTGGAGCCCCCAAACAGGTGCTTTAGATTGCTCTGGGTGATTACTAACTGCCCTGTAGGACGAGCTGACTCTAGGAGCTCCTTACTCTGCCGCCATCTTGCTGGTTGTCTCGGTCAAGTGATTTTTGAGAAGGCTGTCAAGCCCACCTAGCTATGCCAAAACAGTCTATTCAACAATTGTTGCTGGCAGAACTGGATACCCATACCCAAAAGAAATAAAGAGAACCCCTACTTCACATCTTATATAAAAATTAACTCCAAATGGATCAAAGACCTAAATATAAAAGCTAGAACCATAAAACCCCTAGAAGAAAATGTAGGGAAACATCTTCAAGACTTGGTGGTAGGTGGTAGGGAAGTGGATGTGGCTCAAGTGACTGAGCTCCCGCCTACCACATGGGAGGTCCCGGGTTTGGTTTCTGGTGCCTCCTAAAGGAAATGAACAAAACAGTGAGCTGACGCGACGGGCTGGCATGGCGAGCTGGCACAGTGAACTGACGCAAGAAGATGATGCAACAAGAGACACAAGGAGGAAAACATAATGAGAAACACAACGAAGCAGGGAGTGGAGGTGACTCAAGCGATTAGGCCCCTCCCTCCCACATGGGAGGCCCCAGGTTCGTTTCCTGAGCACACAACAAACGAGCACACAATGAACAGGCTGTGAGCACAAAACGAGGGGATGGGGAGAAATAAATAAATAAAATAAATCTTTAAAAAAAAAAAAAGACTTGGTGGTAGTTGGAGGATTCTTAAACCTTAAACCAAAAGCATGAAAAATGAAAGAAAAAAATGGATAAATGGGACCTCTTCAAACTTAAACATTTTGTGATTCAAAGGACTTTGTAAGAAGGTGAAAAGGCAGCCCACTCAATGCGAGAAAATATTTGCAAACCACATAACCGATGAGAGTTTGATATAAAGAGACCATACAACTCAACAATAAAAGAGCAAGCAATCCAATTTAAAATGGGCAAAATACTTAAATAGACATTTCTTCAAAGAGGATATACAAATGGCCAAAAATCACATGAAAAAAAAGTTCAATATCACTAGCTATTACAGAAATGCAAATCAAAACTACAAGATATCATCTCACACCTCATAAAATGGCCATTATTTTAAAAAATAAAACAGAAAAGAACAAGTGCTAGAGATGAGGTGGGAAAATAGGAACACTCCTTCACTGTTGGTGGGAATGTAAACTGTGGAAGACAGTTTGGTGTTTCCTCAGGAAGCCAAATATAGAATTGCCATATGATCTGGCAATTCCTCTACTAGGAATATATCCAGAAGAACTAAAAACAGTGACACAAACAGACATTTGCACATTGATGTTCATAGCGGTATTATTCACAATTGCCAAAAGATGGAAACAAACCAAGTGTCCATCAACTGATGAATGGATAAACAAAATGTTGGAATATGATGGAATACTATTCAGCTGCAAGAAGAAATAAAATTGTGACACATATCATAATACAGATGAACCTTGAAGACATAATGCTGAATGAAATAAGTTAGACACAAAAGAGCAAATATTGCAAGGTCTCACTAATATGAACTAAATACAAAGAATAAACACATAGAGTTAAATCCTAGAATTTAGGTTACTAGAAGATAGGATGAGGTCTGCGAAGGGATACTGATGCTTAATGTATGTAGAATTTTTAATTAGCTTGACTGTAAAAGTGTGGAAATGGATAGAGTTCATGGTAACTCTACATTATAGTGAGTATAATTAACACGGCTAGTTTATAAGTGGGATTTTGGTTGAAAGGGGTAGTCTAGGGATGTAAATGTCAATTGAAAGAAAGCTAGAGAATAATCTAGGGACTGAATAACACAGTGAACCCGGAGGTGGATGAGAATTGTGGTTAATAATACAAATGCAAGAATGTCCTTCTATGAATTAGAACAAATGTACATCACTATTAAAGGTGGTAAGAATATGGAGATGCAAAGGAAAATACAATTAGTGTAACTTATGGACTATAGTTAACAGCAATATTGTAATATTCTTGCATCAAAGTCAAGGAAGGTACTATATTAATAATAGGGGATATGGAAAAAAATATGCCAAATGTATGCTATAGACTATCGTTAGTGGTAATAGTCTGATGATATTCTCTCATAATATGTAACAAATGTGCCACAACAATGTAATGTGTTGGTAGAGGGGTGCTGTATGGGAATTCTGCACATTGTGCATGTTTGTTTTATAAGTTCACAACTTCTCTAATAATATATATGTCATATATATAAGAATCAATACAATCAAAAGTTCAGTCTTTGAAAAGATGAATAAAACCAACAAAACTTTAGCTGTCTAGACAAAGAAAAACAGAGAATGCAAAAATTAAAATAGGAAATGAAAGAGGGGATATTACTTCTGACTCTAGAGAAATAGAAAGGCCTATAAAAGGATACCATAAACAACTGTACACCAACGAATCAGATAACCTAGACAAAATTGACAAAGTCCTAGAAAAGCACAAACCACCTACATGGACACCAGAAGAAACAGAAGATATCAACAGACAAATAACAAGTAAAAAAGAGAATTAGTCTTCATAAACCTCCCAACAAAGAAGAGCACAATACAAGATGGCTTCACTGTTGAATTTTACCAAACATTCAAAGAATTAAAACCAATCCTTCTAAGAATCTTAGAAAAAAACGGAAGAGGAGGCTGCATACTCTTTCTATGAAGCCAATACCACCCTCTACCAAAGTCAGATAAAGATACCACAAGAAAAGAATATTACACATCAATATCTCTTATTAATATAGAGCAAAAATCCTCAAAAAGAAACACTAGCAACCAGAATCTAACAGCACATTTGAAGAATTATGCACCATGATCAAGTAGGATTTATCCCAGCTATGCAAGAGTGGTTCAACATAAGAAAACCAATTAATGTAATACACCACATTAACAGAACAAAGAAACAAAACTACATAATTATTTCAATTGACAGGGAAAAGCCACTTGACAAAATCCAGAACCTCTTTTTGATAAAAACACTTAGGAAACTAGAAATAGAAGGTGTGGCAGTTTGATATAGTTATGAATTTCAAAAAATAGATATTGGATTATGCTTGTAAACTGGTCTGTTCATCTGGCCATGATTAAGTTATGATTAGGGCTTTGATTGGGCCACGTCAGTGAGACACAAAACTACATGGCAGAGCAGAGGAGTTAGTTCGAGTTTTCATGTTGGAGTTTTAATGCTGGAGCCCGGGGAAGCAAGCACACAGAGGAGCTTGGTCGTGAGGAAGGAGAGAAGGCCCCAGGAAAAGACTAGCTGTTCGCCTGATAGTCTACAGCTGGCCTTGTGGAGAGAAGCAAGCCTAAGCCTGGAGAGAGACAAGCCCCAGAAAGAGAGGAACCCTGTGGAGAGAAGCAAGCCTAAGCCCAGAGAGAGGCAAGCCCCGGGAAGAGAGGAATCCAGGAAGCTTGAACCCTGGCAGGCATCAGCAGCCATCTGCTCCAACACGTAGCCATAGACTTTGGTGAGGGAAGTAACTTATGCATTACAGCCTGGTAACTGTAAGCTTCTACCCCAAATAAATATCCTTTTATAAATGCCAACAAATTTCTGGTGATTTGCATCAGCACTCCTTTGGCTGATTAATACAGAAGGAAACTTATTCAAGCATGATAAAGCACATACACGAAAATCCACAACTAATATCACACTCAATGGTCAAAGAATGAAAGCGTACCCTCTAAAATCAGGAACAAGACAATGATGCCCACATTCATCACTGTTAACATTGTATTGGAAGGTCTAGCCAGAGCAATAAGCAAGGGAAAAAATAAATAAAGGGCATCCAAATTGGAAAGGAAGAAGTAAAACTTTCACTATTTGCAGATGATATGATCCATTATATAGAAAATCCTGACAAACCCAGAACAAAGCTCTTAGAGCTAGTAAATGAATTCAGCAAAGTGGTGCAGTACATGATCAACGAGCAAAAATCAATAGTGTTTCCATACACTAGTGATGAACAATCTGAAGAGAAAATCAAGAAAAAATTACATTTACAATAGCAACTGAAAGAATCAAATATCTAGGAAGAAATATAACCAAGTATGTAAAGGACTTATATGCAGAAAACTACAAAACATAGCTAAAAGAAATCAAAGGATACCTAAATAAATGGAAGGACATTACATATCCATAGATGAAAGACTAAGTGTTGCTAAGATGTCAGTTCTACACAAAGCAATTTACAGATTAAACACAATCCCAATCAAAATTCCAACAGCCACCTTTGCAGAAATGGAAAAGCCAATTATTAAATTTACATGGAAGTGTAGGGGGCCCAAAATAGCCAAAATCATCTTGAAAAAGAAGAATGAAGTTGGAGGACTCACACTTCCCGATTTTAAACTTACTACAAAACTACAGTAATCAAAACAGCATGGCACGAGCAAAATGACAGACATATAGACCAATGGAATCGAGAGTTCAGAAATAACACTCACAGGGAAGCGGGT
>JAQZBX010090121.1:0-12552 GCA_029593785.1 Cabassous unicinctus
AAAAAAAAAAAACCTATCCCATCTTTCAAAGAATGATTTGAAGCACTTAAAATAATACATACACACACACACACACACACACACACACACATGCACTCACACACACATAGGCACATCAAGGTATATCAAGGTATTAAGGGAAAATAAGAAATCCAAAATCTTGTAAACAGAGAAAGATGCAAATGATCACTCTCTTGAACTCATATAATTGCCATGACTGAGACTGAATTTTGAGTATACTTCCCTTTTTGTTAATTTGCTTATTCTTATAGAAAATGATGTACTATATAATGCTCATTATCTTTACAGAAGAAAAAAATGTTCCTGGTATTAAACCCTAAAATAAATTTGTCTTGTGACTCCTTATACAAGTGACATTGAACATTTAGTAGACCAGGTTTGTTAAGTTTTTTGGCATATTCAGGTATATTCTTTATAGTGTTGTTTTATGTATCAGTTCTCAGTGGGAACCTAATATATAACATTAAATCCAAGTCAGCTGAAGATGTTACTTCAAAAAGATAAGTTAATTACATTTGTGTTTCTATGTCTCTGTTTTACTTTTTTTTTTTTTTTTTTAAAGCTTGGTAGGAACATAGAACATAGATTCTTTATATTAGATACGGAAACATTCATGATTTGTCTGGCCAAAATTTAATATTGAGTGATTTTGCACATCAGTAGTAATTCCCAAATACTCTGGAAACAAGATTCCACCCACTGGGCTTGCACTCCAGTGTGGAAGCCACCAGCTGGAGTAGAGTGGAGAGTGCACCTTTTAGACCAGGGGTTCTTAACCATTTTTGTTCCACAGGCCCCCTTGTGAGTCAGGTGAAAACCACAGACCCCTTCTCAGAAATGAGGCAGATAGTTTTATTACACTCAACTAGCATTGGGTCTAACAAGCACAATATTTTCAAAGTATGTATGAGTGTAACTGATTTTTAGAGATATGCAACAACTGTAATGTGAAATTAAATGAATACTACTGTAATTTATTTCATACATTCATAAGTGAAGGAAATGCTAGATTTCAGTTAGAGGTCAGAGAAAATAAGGATAAGTTGTGTTTTTTTCAATTCTCACAGACCTCCTGAAATCTTTCCACAGACCCCTTGCACGCTGGTTTAAGAACCCCTGTTTTAGAGAGCACTCCAAGCTGTTGTTTTTGTCTATCACCCAGCCCCTGTCACTCATTTTAATTATCTGCTAGGACCTCATTCTGAGAAGGTTAGATGTCTGTCATCCATTTTAAACTACAGGAATAAGAAAAAGAGTGTGTAACCAACAGCTTTACTGTGCACAAGAAGCATTTCGTGATTCACTGCTGTAACAAACCACACAACTTTTACGTTTACTTCTCCAGCATTTTGGATGAATGTAAAGAAAGGATCTTAAATTCACTGAATTTTCTTAAATTTCTATAAAGGTATATCTTTCACAATTTATTAATACGTTGTACACACACATAAGGACAAATCAAAACATGCTGCTAAAATAAAGTGGTAATTGTTTATGTGGACAGAGAAAAAAATTTCCTTTAGAGGATTCCAGCTCAGTGAGACTAACCCAGTGTATTTATAATGTCCATTTTTTAAAGCAATGAATGAAGAAATTCTGATGGCAAAAATACTGAATTTTCACACCTTTCAAAACTTGATGCATTTAGCATATATTTATCTAAATTAAGTAACTGTTTCTATCTATGTTTGCTAATTTCTTTATAATTATTTCTGTGAATTTCAAATTCCAATTGGGTTTTTTACAACACAAATTTTTAGAGAGAGTGCCACAAGAACTTTTAAAGTACGTTTAGCAGTTTGGCTATTTTTAAGTTATAACCTGCATTGAATTGGAGTTGAAAGCTCTGCTGGCTTCTTAGAGATTCCAAAAGAGAACGATGACACATTTCCTTTCCTCTTCAGTATGTTCATATTTCTCTTTAAAGGGTTCACAAAGGATACTCTGATTAAAAAATAAAAAAAACTTTTGTGACTTGCTAAGAAATTGTTTTTAAAAAAAGCAGATTTTAGGAAAGTTTGCTGTCCTCCAGCAAACATACTGAAAATTTGGCAGATGTCTAATTATTATTGTAGTTTTTCAAATAGACTTTTTACAACTCATAAAGACTACAAAATCAGTTCCATTAAAAGACTTTTCCTATATTAGTATGTCAGAATATCCTGATTTAAATGCTATCTTCTGAGACACACTGGGTTCAATACATCTTTGCTCCAAACATGATAATACATCTTGTTCTCATAACCTACTTCTGCTTCCCCTTATACCATCCCTTCTTCCATTCACTCGTCAGAGTCTCTGAGGCAGTAAATATCAATTATTCCCCTTAACATGTAGATAGAATAACCATATTTCCAGAAACTCTCATGACAGCTAATGTCACTACTGTACATTTGTAATAAATGGATACTGAGTTTTTTGATACTATAAGGCCAAGTACAATGTATGATGGAGTTTTATTCACAGATAATCAATTACACATCTAATGAAATTGTCTGTGTTTCTCATTTAAGTAATCATACTGTTGTCTACTTAATATTGTTCTCTGAAAGAATATATTTGTTTTCTGAAATAAACATTAATGCAATTTAAGTCTGCTTAAAATGCACAAACTAATTGCTAGGGTTACTAATGGATTGTAGGGCTGAGCTTTACTTCTCCTTCAAATATTTTATAATCAAATGAGAAAAAACAGTGTTTTAAAGTGATCTGCTTAAGTGAGTTCAGAAAGAGAGAGAAGCCCTGAATCCAGTTACCTTGAAAAAAAATCATATACTTTATTATAATCATCAACAGAAAGCTGTTAAACTAAAGAAGTGTTGAGCCCGAGCTCACAGAGGATCAGATACGTATCCAGTATCACGTTTGACTAAATAACGTCAAAAAGCTCAGAGAAAAGAGGTCTGAGTCATGGAAAGCACTTCTTCAAGCCGTTCCTTCCCATGTCAGATGTGCCCTCCAGGCCCAGGACAGATGCATTATCCAAGTGAGGTTCTTGTGGGCCTTCTCACAGCAGGGAGTGATTTAATTATAAACAGCTTCATTTTATACTTCAGAGAATTGCATAGCTTACATGGTGTTCTCCAGGGAGCCTTGCCTTCCAGATACTGGGTTCTATTTCCTGTAGGAATCTTTTGCCAAGGATATTGTGCTAAGGGCATTTAAGAAATAAGGTATTTTCCTCATAGCAAATATCATGAGTCAGTTTACCCCAAAGGCCAGTTAACAAAGCAATTAGACCACATCATCTGTCTTCTTTTCATTCTCTTCAGAAAGGGAAGTGAATGGAGAGCAGCCCATATTCTTTAACTTCCTTCTCCCAGAGAACCAGCCACAGTTGGCAGTCAGCTCAAGAATCCAAAACTTCATGACTTCTGAAAATTTCCATCTCAACCTTGGTGAGATTTAAACTTTAGAATTATTATGGGATAGTATTAATAATGATGGCACATATGTGGAGTTTCAAAAGATTGCAGTCCAAATTCACATACCCTTTTGGAAATTACCACTAAATTAATTTAAAAAACAAACAAATATAGCAAGACATATATACATTTCCTATAATGATAAACATTGTTTTAAGATGAAATCATTTTTATTGCTTAGTTTTGTATTCAAGTAAATTTGAATATAGATTACCTGAAATGTACTAGACCCTGAAGATAAAACAGACTCCCAACAAGTTTCCTGCCTTCATTACATTTATAATTTTAAAAAGCATAATTATAAGTAAACACTGTGAAAAAAGATTTTTTTATGATGAAAGGTCTGATTGCTTGAAATCCCATAGTAATGATGTCTAACATAGATTTAACAGTTAAGGAAAAGTTTCTCAGGGTAAAACTGAGCTTCCAAAGAAGGTTGGAGAAATGATGTACAAGATCAAGAAACTAATGAGCACAAAAGTCCACAGTTCATAGAAACACAATGTGTTCAAGAAATTGAGGAAAGCGGATGTGGCTCAAGCAATTGGGCTCCTGTCTATCATATAGGAGGTCCAGGGTTTGATTCCCAGAGCCACCTGGTGAAGGCAAGCTGGCCTGTGCAGAATGCTGGCCATGCAGGAATGCTGGTCTGAGCATGAGATGCAACAAGATCTTGTCTGTGCCACAAGATGATGCAACAAAAAGAGACACAGAGGAGAGACAATCAGAGACACAGCAGACCAGGTAGCTGAGGTGGCGCAAGAGATTGAGCACCTCTCTCCCACTCTGGAAGGTCCCAGGATCAGTTCCCAGTGCTGCCCTAAGAGAAGACAAGCAGACACAGAAGAACACACAGCGAATGGACACAGAGAGTAGACAATGGGGGGGTGGGAGGGGGGAGGAATAAATAAATAAATTTTTGGAAAAAAGAAATTGAAAACACTATTCTGGCATAAGATGAGCCTAGAGAAGTGAGCAGGGGCTGGATCATGAAGTGACTTGTGAGTCCCATTAAGACATTTGAATTTCAGTGTAAGAGCAGTGAGTGTTAAGCAGAAGACTGACATGATCAGGTAAGTCTTACAAAGATACAATCTGGAAAATGGTGGGACAATATTAAAGGTTGAGAGACAAATTAGGGAATTGTTGCTTGAATTCAGGTGACAGATGATGGTAGCCTGAGAATGGGTAGCAGCACTATAGAAAAGCTGATTGGTTTGAGAGGTTTGTAGGAGACTGAATAGCCAGGATGCTGCAATTGAATACATTTGAGGGATGAAGAAGGGAGAATAACACTCAATTTTATAGTTGGTCAACTGGATAAAGAATTTGCCATTCACTGAGGTAGAGAACTCCGGAAACATAATGAATTATGGAGGAAAACTCAGTTTATTTTGTTGTGGGTTAAATTTGAAATGTCAGATAGAATAACCACATGTTGTGTCCTGTGGGCAATTGGAGGAGTAGATCTGAAGCTAATTTGAGCCATCCAGGTGAAATTATTTATTTGGAAATCATTAGCATGCAATTGGGAATTAGAGCCATGAGATTGGATGTATTTTGGGGGAAAATTCTCAGTCAAGAGACAATAGAACAAAGGATAAAAATGACATTGTCAAGTGTAAGAAGAACATGTAAGGAAATGACCAAGAGCAAAGAAGAAGCAAAATAAGCTAGTGTGGTATCATGGAAACCCAGGGAAGAGAATGTTTCAAGAAAGGATGATCAACAGTAGTAAATGATGTCAAAAGATGAATGAGAAGTATCCAGTTCATTTTCTAAAATCAGGTGTTAACTTTGGCAAGAGAAATATTAATGGAACAGTGTGGCAGGAGCAAAAACCAGAGAGCATTAAAGAAGAAATGCATTAAGAAGGTTAACACCTTAAGAAACTAAATAGACCACTCTTTCAAAAAATCTGAGTTCAAAAAGTAAGAGAGAAATAGGGAGGTAGCTAGAGGCAAACAATAGGTAAAAGGGTAATGTTATTTTATTTTGCTTAGTTTACTTAATTAGTTTTATAGTAAAAGAGACATGGTGCTAATTACAGGTTAATGGAAAGGGTAAAAGAAACAAAACCGAAGAAGGAATCTACAGAACATGATTCCTAGGAAAACAAGTGGAGGAATTAAAGGAATTAAATTTGTTCCATGTAACAAAAAAAAAAGGGAGAGAAGACAATCATGTTTATCTGACTGGTGCTGGGGAAAAAAGTTCCTATTTTACATTATCGGGTTCTCATTAAAATAGGATAGACAGCCATCTGCTGAAATTGAAGGAAGAGATGGAGAGTCCAGGGTTGGAGGAGAATAGAAAAGGTTTGAAATCACTTTTTATGGAAATTCCAAAAAAGACTGTTGACTTGAGAAACAGACAAAAATAATGTTTGGAGACATTGTAAAGTAACCCACTTATGAAATTTGGGAGCGGAAAGATTATTAAACTCAAGAATGACTCATTCTCTGTTGGGATGTTCCTAGAAACCATTAAAGGTTTCATCTTATTTGAAATCTTACATTAGAACAGCCCATTTCTCTCAATTATGCAGCTCAGGAAATTGGAAAATTAAAATAAATGGCAAGCTACATTTTGCCAAAAATACTCAAAATTCCCCTGCCTTCACATGACAAGTGTCTTCCCACAATATCAAAAGATCTCTCATAATTATTACTGTCTGAAATGTATAGGCAATTGATAATTTTCCTTCTAAATTCTTAATATTTACTATGACCCTCTTCACTCTACTCTGGGCTTCTTCTCTTGGGTTTTTACATCAAAAACTCAGAAATATGTAAACTCTTAATTATCAAAAGATACAATTTAAGGGTTAAATACAGACTTTGACTCCAAATGCCAGAGCTCAGACCCATGTCCCACCACGGGGAACCTCATGTTCTCACCTGTCAAATGGAAAGAATAATCTCATAGGATATAATGAAGATTAAATGATTTAATACATCAGAGGGTCTTAAATCGATGCCTGACACAGTAAGTTCTCAGTAATTGTAAATTATTATTTTGCTGGTATCTGGGGATAGAACAGGGGTCCACGGTACAGGCTGGCTGCTCTTCATTGTATGCTCTTTTCTGGGAATATATTTAGTTTTGAGGCATAGTTAAGTCCAGACAAAGTGCTATATTGTAATAAGAGTCTGTCTCACAGTTAATGGGCTGAGGCTTTTCAAAGAGGCTGATTACTGAAAGGAAAAAAAAAAAAAGGAACAAAAGGAAAATTTCTGTAAAGTAGAGAGAAAATAAATTGTTTTATTCTCATTCCATTTTAAAAATTAGATCCATCGCCTATCCTTTTCTGGGACCAGTGTACTTGGGCCAAAGACTATTTTCATGGCTGGGTTAAATAGCAAGCAGACTTTACTAACTATAAAGGCCGGCAGACCTGGTAATGACATACAGAAGACTGTGGTGCCTACTTGTCTGAATAATATTAAGGACTTGGCAGATAATTCTCTAGGACTTTTTAATTGTAGCCCTTGAAAACTCAGAGGATAAGCTAATGACCTTTAAAGTTTGCTTTCATTCTTGACTCTATGAAAGCAAATTCTTAGTTTACCTTAGTATGATATATTTTACATATAATGTGAATATTATTCATTCTAATTGGACGTAGTATGACTGCCAAGGATGGTAGTGAATGGAGCTCCTTCCTGCCTTCTATATAAGGCATTGGCCCTGCCTGTTGTTTAAATTAGCCTTTCATGTAACCACTAACTCAAGTCTAGTGATGATTCAAGACAGAAACAGCAATTTTATTTATATGATGTCTTGCATAGAGAGCCAGCTAGTAAAAGAAAAACAAATCTGGACTGGACAACAATTTAAATTAAAGCTGCTTTGCACTTAGGATGTACTCCAGTAGAGTACGATGGAGTCTATAGAGAGGTTTATAATGACTCTGCCAATATTAATTATTCATCATGCAATTTACCCATTTTTAGGGAACCTGGACTAATGCAAGTAAATGTAATCTCAGAGTAATACCTTCCAGCTGAATGATACAAGGCACAACAGCTTTAGCTGTCATGTCACTTGTTGGAAAAAAAACAACAACATTTTCAAGGCAATATATCAGTGCATAGAATAAGTTCAGACAGTTCAAAAGTTCATAATAAACATACTTCATAGTCCCTTTCTAAATGGTGACGGAAGGCTTAGTGAGGGAAATACGTCTGATTCCACTGGGACGACACAATATACATGGCAGATTAAATATATTTAGCCTCTGTCTACTTTAAACTTTCTTCTCTTGCCTTTTATCTATGAATGATTTCACTGACTGAAACTGCATTTTATATCAGATGTAAAAGAGACTGACTTGTTGGTTGGGTTGGCAAAAACATGTTGCCACTTATTGATGGGAAACCAAAAGCCTGTTTTCGTGAATGAAGTCATAAATAACTTTGTTTGATGGGAAGGAGTCCATTTGAAAGAGTATTAAGAAAGACTCTGGGTTTTTGATGGATGTTAATAACAGCATGAGAAAAAGGCTCTTCCCAGTCATGTTTTATTGCTTTTTTCTATCCTGGGGATCTAGGCTTTCAAAATGTGATACATTTGCCTGAGCTGGGGAAAGGAGTTCTTCCAAAGAGAAATGTCCTGACAGTCTTGTCTTTGTTCATTCAGTGAAATGCTGTTTGGATACACTGTGTGAATATATCTTGAGATTTGGCATTTTTATCACGGAGATAATAAAAGCAATGTTTTTTCTTTTCTAAGGCTCTGCTCTTTATAACTAAGAACGTTCAGGAGAGCTCTAAAATATAAGTGAAATTATTTTGTTTTTAAATATCTAAGTGAATGACTCTTCAGCTAGGTTAATTTTGAAAACTTTTAAATTCTTGACTCTTTAAATTATTTTGGAATTACTCTGCATAGTTCAAGTAGCTGAGTGAGTGAAATGTAAATGAAATTCACATTACATTTCCTGCAGATGGCCTCTCTCTCATCTTAACTGTATTAACTAATCATCAGGGAGATCTATTCTTTGAGTCAGTTTTGATTAAAACTGAAAAGAAGTCATTCCCAACATGGACTAAAAAACCTTTTCCTTGTAAAATACATCCTTGAGCTGCAAACAGACATTAAGCATGATATTCTGGCTAAATTGTTGTATGCTAAAAATATGTGTTAGAAATTAGGATTGTATATGTAAAAGCCAGTGAACAGAGCTTAAAAAACAGAAGAAAATATTTAAAGATTCTTTTTAAAATGTGTTCTTTGTTCTAAGATGGGAAGAGATTAAGCATTTTGAGGAGGAATATTAACTGTTCTGAGTTCATTCACAGAAGGAGGTAATCTTGTAATCAGAACAAACTTTAAAAATATTCCTATTGATCACTAAGGTCTACTACAGTTAATTATAAGATTTAAGAACACTGGAAGTTATCACATTATCAGATGTTTTTCAGAGTCACTGTAGTTTGTGCTGAAGTAGATGTAGGAGAGGGAGATATGTGTTGTAATCTTTTTTTAAAAAAGATTTTTAAGGTAATCTTACCCATTCATAAATGCTCAAATATGAAGAAAAAAGGAGACTTATGAATAAATAGAATATCCCAGTTCATTGGAATATTTGACACTCCAAATGTCCAGATTTTTAATATTTTTAAAATATGAACACTTTGAAAACACTTGTTCTCTATGTATATGCAGACCGCTATAAAGTTATTGAATGGATTGAGGAAACAGTCCATACTACAAGAGTTATGAAAATAAACGCATGAGTTAAAATATTTGACTTTGAATAATTTCAAACCTTCCATGCTGACACTCCAGGTCAAACTTGTGTTCAGGCAAGTGTTTCTCAATTACCATTGTACTTGACCCTAAATATATTTTTCTTAGCTTTCTCCTAAACCAGCACACTGTGGCTCACCAAGACATAGAGACATGATGAATATATACAAGCAAGGCTGATCACTGAGATCAGATCAGGAAACCTTTATCTCCAAGATTCTTTTTAGTAAATCCCTGCCAGTCCCAACCCAGAGAGGTAGACAGAGGCAGAGGGTACCTAGCCGGAAGTCATAAGATGCTGTAACTGTTCCATTTTCATCCTCTTCTGACCTACTCCCACCCCTCACCCTTAGCTCTTACATTATTCAGTACATGCAGCTCTGTTTGCTCTTGTATGTATAGATGTGGGCTAATGGAAATTGTTCAAGCTGAAAACCCACAAAAGAACATATGTGTCCACTATCGATGAGCTCAAGAGCTAGCCGGTCATTATGTTTTTAGGATAAGAAGTTGCTTTTCTTCCTGTGTTGTGCTTCAAGTCCAATGGCAGTGGGATATAGACTTTGAACGTTTGCAAATATTTTTTGAGACAAGTCATCTGGAAAAATAAAGAACTAATTGCCATGAAGTGCTTTAGTTTATCTTTAAACACTGATAGCAAGAGAGAAAAAAAATGTGTACTTCCTCCAAACAATGCCATATTCTATTTGGTTTACTAATAATTCAAGGGTATTAGCTATAGCAGAAGAGGTAAATGGGTAAATTAATGGGCTGAACTAATAATTACATTAATAATTTATAATTATTGAATACTTAAAATTCCTATAGGCTATTTCATATACATTATCTACTTATGCAACAAAGAATTGTGTGCATTAAATAGGTGCATGGCACAATACTAAATGCAGTGGAGCATATATGGAAGTAGAACATATAATCACACCTTCAAAGATACACAGTCTAGTGAGACAATGAAATATATGCATGGGAAAAGTTAAATAATAATTATATGTTAATACTGAGCCATGAGGATAAAGAGTATTTATTATTCGATCTTTACACAAACCCATGAAATATTAATACTGTGCAGGCACTAAGGTAGCTATTAATACCATGTGCTTGGGAGAATTAAAACTTAAAAAGACCTAGGATTTATGTCAATGTTTCCAAACAATTGCCCCAAACTTAATTTAGAAATTAGCATGTAACTCCATTTTCTGAGGAGAGTTATATATTTTTCTATCTCTCACTGTCAGTATTCAAAGATAATAATTAATGCATTAGACCTTAAGCATAATTATATCTGAAAAGGGTACTAGATAATTCAAGGTATTTCTATATAATGTAGAAATATTTATCCTTGGGTTCCCCACCAGAAAGTATCAGATCTGTCTTCACTGATTTTCCAGTTAATTCATGTATATATTTTTTGTTCTTTTCCCATCTACAGCACAGGTACTAATCAAATACTTAATTTTTTAAATCCTTTTTTAAATCATTGCTGCTTGTGGGCTTTGACCCACAAGCTGACATACTGGTGTACAGTTCTAACATACAGCCTCTATTCATTTTCTCCAACTACTTTTATTTTTTTTCCAACGGATGTTTGTAGAGCTCCTCTCCTAGAATCACATTTTTAACAACCCTGCTCAAATTCTGAGAGCCAAACTGCCTTTCCGTGAAGAATGTCTGAGGCCTGTACATGTAAGATAAGATAGTGGAAGATGACATCGTCTATGCAATTTGTCTACAGAAATCTTCACCAAATGATCAATGACCACATCTAATGGAAATATGGTTTCAATTCTCCCTTTGACAGATGGTCTAGCCTATACTCCCCAGAGATATGTTTTCCCTGTCAAGTATTTTCTTTTTTAAATATATTTGCTGGTGTTTGGGGCCAATTTAACAACTCTATTAGCCTGTTGGTGCTATTCAGAAGTTCCACATCTGCTTTCACACTGAGTTTGGGTTTTTCCTAGAAAGTGAAATATATAGTGCTATATTAAACAGTATTTTTAATGCATATTTCAATGTGGTCATTTCAAATCCAGAAAGAAAACATTCAAAAAAATTCAGTGTGCCTTTTTTTCCCTCCTATCAGCCTTTATACATTGACAGTCATGCAAATAATTTAGCATAAGTTGGTTAATTGTTTCAAGTGAATATAATGGCCCTATCTTTGACTATGCCATAATTCAATCAAAAAGGATTTGGGGCTATCCATTATGCTGTCAAAAATCACTTCTCTCCCACTGCCTCTCAGCCCACAACGCTCAAGAACGCAATCCTGCCTAACAGGATTCCATTAATGCTACTGGACTGGGACAGAGGGTACCACAGATTTTGAAAATCTCCTGGTTAGATTTGCTGCCTTTCTGGCTATTTGTCTTGCTCTATATTTTAGTGCCTGCAGATCACCAGCTTCTTGTATATCTGCCTGGAATTTTGATTTCTCTCCCAGTTCCCAGCTGTCAGCTTTGGAATCCCCTCCTTGTTCTATTTCATGGTAGTCACTTTTCTCTTCCCTGGGAAGAGTTCAAAACTGGAATTGGATATTTGGAAATCAATTAATGAGGGGTGTGATTTTCACTGTGTTCATTCATTAGCAGATACACTACAATTTCATTTACGGTGCAACTTCATCGTTCCCATACCCAATTTAATGGAGCAACAGTGTGGTTAGCAACTATGTTGCTTTGTTTTCAGTGGTTCTGTACATTATGATTTAACAGTGGATGACCAAGGGTGACGGATATTAAAAAAAGAGTGAGAAGAGCTGAAATAATTACAGTGCTGGTGCTGATATAAAAAAGATCATTATTCTTCAGAAAAATCTTAATGTAATCAAATGCCATTTGTCCAATATTTAAATCTTCAGTAATATATCTATATGCTTAAACTAATTTGAGTTGGCAATTTTCAAACCCTTTTATTAACCCTTTTTTTGTGACTGCAGCAATTAAAAACAAAATTATGAATCCATTCACTGGGATGAGGAACTCGATAAGCTTGATATTTTACCTGTCTACATGGCTTTGAGCTGGCAGCTTGTCTCAGTCCTTGATATCCGTGTTTGTCTTAATTTAGCATGAATAACAAAATTAATACTCATAAGTTTGCTCAGATACCTAAACCTAACCCTTCTCTAGGATCAGCTCCTTATTCTCATTGGCTCATATTACTGCTTAAAGACCTTTAGTTAATACTCTTTAGCAGTGGTTTCTCAACTCTGGCTACACAGAAGAATCACCTAGTGAGGTTTTAAAAAATATATTAAATGATTGTAATTATATGAAATATCTAGAATGAGAAAATTCATAGAGACAGAAAGTACATGTATATACATACA
>JAQZBX010090122.1:0-12550 GCA_029593785.1 Cabassous unicinctus
TAGGAAGATTTGCTCAATTTCATTTTTTAATTATTCTTAAAAATAACTCTTCTGTAAATTCCAACCAAAAAACCTCCAAAAATTAATGAAGCCTTTAAGGGAAATTAATTTCAGAAACAGAATTAATCACAAAGATCACATAGTCTAATTACCATTACTTTGCAGATATGTAAAAACTAAAATATCAAAGTTAATTGTCACCTGTAGGATCACTGCCTGATGCTGCACAATTTCTCAGGAGAATGTCTATAAGCTTCAGGCCAATTCTAGTGGACTGCAGTCCTATCTTCACAAGCACAACCTCAATGTTGGGTGAATGCATTCCACAATATGGTGACATCAATAAGGCAGCACAAGTCTGTAGCAGATTAGCAGTAGGTGCAGCTGCACTTGCCATCATTCCTTCCAAATCACTTATGTGGGTAAGGCAATGATGTAATAATCTTAACCATCCAATACTGAAATACAAAAAATAACATGGCTTGTATTATAAATAAAAGTAGCTTAAATTATTTCAGGGGTAAAACAAGACTTTTTAAAGATTAGCATGTTGCATTTCATAATTGGCACCAATCTATGTAAAAGAAAATCATGTTTTCAAATTATGTAAGATCAATAAAGAATTAAACATATAGCAAGTTTCCACAATAACACCACATCTATAATAAGTACTTAAGTGTTCATAGCATTTAAGAATTATGTGCTTGTTTTTCTTAATTAACCAGGAAAGCTGTTTTCACATAAACATATCTATATATGTGAATATACTGCAGTGGATTATAGAACTGCAAAACCATAAAGTCTTGGCAGCTCGAGAATAAAAAAGAAATCCCCCATTTTTTAAAATAAATCAAGCAAACTCTTCAATAAAACTAGTCTATAAAATTTTCAGCCATCAAACTTTATCAGAATAATGTTTATTAAAGGATACATTCAGGTTCCTGTTTGGTCAGTCTGTATGGTTCAGATATAATTCTTCTGTAGATAAAGCATTTAGGAATTACCATATAAGATTAGCCTTGTTTTATATAGTCAGTGTGTATGGTTCAGATGTATTCCTGGTGTAGAGGCATTTGAGAATTTCCAAATTAGACTATGGTTCAAAGAACTAGAATGCACACCCACATATATCCTCTCACAGAGTGAGGATCATCTTAAGGATTAAAGACACATAAATCTCAATTATAAACAGCATCAGGGTTCTGCTTCTATAAAATTATCTCTATTACCCATAGTAAAATCGAATTATATAGATACCAATGAAACAAAGAACTTCAGAAGAAATAAAAAAGAAACCACAGAATAAATACCAAATTCATACAAAGCTCTTTTTCAAGACAATGAAAAATAAAACTTACCTTGTTTTGGATACCTGATCTTCTGATGGAAGAAAGGGATTATTAACTGTTGCTGAAGAAGTGGTACCAAAAGCTGTGAGGCCCAGTAATTTAATTTGTGAAAGGCCTAATGTGCTGGCATCTCGTGGACGATGTAGTCTAAGGCAGACAGCAGAGGCTACTTCAGCTTTTACAAGTTGAATTTTTATGTAGGTGAGACCACTTGTGACAACAGGAGTGGACAAAGGTAGCATATTTACCCCATCTGCACTTACTTCAACAGATACTGAGGATGGGCAGGCTACAGGAAGAGAAAATTAGGAAATTAATAAAGAAAAAGTGAACTAGACTTCATAATGGAAATCCCACTAAAACGGAAGCTTTCAGTTATTCATTATTAACTTGTAAAAGGAAAACGTATAAGCCAAATCATATTTGCCACTGACTTTCACCATAATTAGTTTTGGAGCTGTTTTCTAACATAAAATATTTGACCCACAATTCAATAAAAATCATAATTAAAACTTCTAACATTGAACTAAAAAAAAGGAGGAACTGAAGACAATCCACATGTACTTAATTCTCCCCAAGAAAAAAGCAGTCAAATAGGCAAATAAATCTGTAATTCTACTTTATTCAGAATTTAACCAAGAGTTTAAGATTACATTTGATTAATCTTCTGTGGGCTTACTGTTCTAAATAATTTGGGTAATAGAAAATATAAGTGATTTCCCACCAACTTATCATTTCACTGCTACCATATTGCAATGTTTTGTTTTTTAACTTTTTATTGTAGTAACATACAATTCAATTTCCCATTTCAACCACTTCCAAGTATAAAATTCAGTGGTATTAATCACAGTCTCAATATTGTGCTACCAACATTTTTGGTGATTGTGAAATGATACAGCCACTGTGAAAATCAGTATGGTGGTTCCTCAAAAAGTTGAACACAGAATTACCATCGGACCTGGCAAACCTACTTCTTGGTATATACCCAAAAGTATGAAAAGCAGTGACTGGAACAGATATTTATAAACCAATGTTTATTGCAATGTTTTCAAACATAGAGCTAAGTTGCTTCTGAAACTTGTTTCCCTTTCAAAATTTAACCAAACATCCACAAGATTTCTTTGTTGTTGTTTTTTTCCCAATTCCTGCTAAAATTCAAGGAAGCCCAATGTAGTAGTAACTGACAACTGCTATGGGAAAATTATTTCTTCTTGGCAACATGGAAGGCCAGATAATAAATTTGTCTATCAACTGAAACAACCTGTGAAATTTCATTTTAATTTTAATTTCAACAGAATTAGAAAGTAACATTTATTGTATGCCAATCACATGCCAGGTACTAAGAACTAGACAAGTCACATACAGTTTTAAATTTAATTTTCATAATCCTTTTTAGGAACTAAGTGCTGTCCACATTTTAAATGAGTAGATACAGTCAGAGAGATTAAGTAATCCAAACTCCCATGATGAAGAAATGCACAACTTATAACCAAACCCATGCTTGATTCCAAAGGCTATGTTATTTCCATTGGAGCTCAAAATTTATTCAATTTCTGCTCTATCCAGTGGTAAAATCAAACTCGTTCATTAAATACCCTTGTAATAGGAGAAAACCTAAACCTACAGGTTTTTTAACAGAGTAATAATGTAATGTTCTTTGTAATAATCTTCCTATCCCAATCCCACATGCAAATGCTAGCCATACTTCAAAAGCTATTTACAAGAACCACTTTCCCTTCCAAATAAATGCAATCTCTTCCCTCATCTTAGCCTTCAAAGCATTTCTCCTCCAAGTCTTATACTGACATAATTTACCTTGTATTAAAGTTATTTATTGACCTGCTGAAACACTGTGGATTAGTTACTGCCTTCTGCTTTCATATTAATTACAAATGTTTTTATCTAAGTAGTGCAGATTCCACAACTATATTAGGGTATACTAATAGTCTGTGCAGAAAAATAGAAAAAATTTATTCTATCAAATATGCTAATAATCCACAAAAATTCCCCTAGCTCTTCCTTCATCCAATTATTGAATTGATATTTGATGGCAATGATAATTGATGGATGATGATATAAAAATGTGGCAATTTCAACAATTCTATAAAAGTTATTATATTTATACTGAAACAATCTGTGGTCCATAAAAAATGCAAAATAGTACTTCACATTTCTTCATGACTACTTGAAAGAGTTCCTGTTCCACTTATCAATATCTTATTTTCTAAACTGAATTATTTACATCGAATATATTTTTTAGTAACTTTGCAATGAACAACAGCATCAAATTTTGTATTTCATGAGTGTAATACTCAAAATATCACACAAAAAAATTCTTCAATGTGGTAGGTATCTTACAATGGGGGGGAGGGTGTTACACAAAAAATCTATTCTTATTTCAAACTGCAGGACTAGCAGGACCTGATGAGAAAAATTAAGATCGTTATCTACATGTGTGTAAACTAACTTTTTCCAGCTTAATAGTATAGTTTACTAAATTGTGGGGGAAAGGAAAATAATTACATGTAACAGGAATATATTTGGGTGATTCTGCTTGTTTGAGGATAACAGTTATTTCACTTCAAGGGAAATTAGCTGGTAGAAAAGTATTGACTATTACACTAAGAACAGTTGAAAATTAAGCAATCTGGTAATAATAAATAAGTGTATCACTGCTTGCTAAAATTTTTTCTCATTTTCAAATGTTTCTAAATTATTGTTTCTTCTCATGATGCTTCTTTACAAACTATTACTCACTTGCAAGAGATGCAAGGTGAGGCTGGATATGTATCTCTTTAAGAAGCACTGCTGCAGGAAGGTGAATGGTAAGGTCACACCAAGCCTCTTCTGGCAGAAAGATGTAAGACCAAGCAGCAGAGCGAGCTCTTCTGTGGGGTGGTGTGGCCTGCAAAAGCACTTCAGCCGGCTGGGCAGTAGGACTGCTAGATGTGATAGTACCTACAGAAGATTTTTAAATAAAACAAGAACTTGCAAAAGAAACTCTATTAAGCTTAAAGAATTATTCAAATTGTAATAATTAAACTAGAAAAATTAACTGAAAATGAGTATTCGTTATTTTTAATATACTTAGTACTCTAAGCAGGATTACCATGATATTCACAAAACATCAGGACATCCACTCAACTAGCAAGATGGTAAGTTTATTATTAACTCCTGCCTAATTTCTTTATGGTTTTATGAATAACAAATAACAAATGAAAACTAAAATAGTGACAATGAATCTAACAGAATAATCCTCAAATGATTTAAGTAGAAAACAATGTCCAAAACTCCCTTCACTTTGAAAATAATGATCTTTATTCTACGATACCAATGTTCAAGAATTAGAAATATTATAAGAAAAATATGAAAAGAAACTATGTGGACTGGAAAAAGGGTCAAATATTAGAATTCAAAACTTTTTAAAAAAACAGTATCACTTTAAAAAAAAAAAGAAGAAACAAGTCCGGAAAGGCATTTACAGTGTAAACTGACATAAGACTCTCATATTTAGTTTCACAGATTGTGTTTCTATTTAAACTCAGAAATAAAAAGAAACTTTATTGCTAGAGAACTATGAAAAACTTCCTTATCAGAACAATAAATTCTTTCTTATCAATAGAGTATTTTGATATTCCGTACTTTCAAAATCATCTGTTTGAAATTAAAATGATCTTAAGACATCAAATTACTTCAACCACAAATTTTGCCTCATACCACCTAATAAATACATAAGTGCAACACTTCATACCAATATTTCATAAGGCTTTTCTTACCAAGAGGTGCAAAGTTATGGATCCCTTCTGCATTGTCAGGTTCAGAAGCTAGTATTCTTGTTTTCAAAGTGCTGTCAACAGCTTTATTCGGACCAGAGTCAAGAAATTTCATAATAGTTGACACCATACTTCTTGCAGTATTTACAATAGCCCTTGTACTAGTAACCATATTGTTGCAAATGAGCTGAACACCACCTAAATGTATAAAGAGTACTAAATGAAAATTATCTCAGATAAGGGTTTGACATTAAGAATCAACTTTCAAAAGAAACTACATAAATGAGAATAAACTATACTATCAAAGGATTTCACTCAATTGACAGTTTTTGGAATTTTTATCTTACCCATATCGTGGAATGCTTTCAAGGCATCACTAGTATCCAATACTCTCAAAATGAACCACAATAATGGTTCAGATAACTGGCAAGTAGCAAGAGAGCCCTAAAAAGATAAATACATTATAATTTTAAAATCGCTTTCTATGAATAAGACCATCAAAATTCTTAGTACATTTATTTATAGTTAATTTTTGTAAAATGATGACCTTAAGCCAAACCACTAATACAAAATGGGGTGTGAAAATACATAAGAAATCTTACCTGAATCAGCAAGGAAGTGAATTGTGTCCTTGCTGAACTCACAGCATTTTTTTATGCATCTGTCTTCACCAAGTATTATCATTTTCTAATTTAAATGAATGTACATTTATTTTGTTTACCACTAGACACTAACCTCATTTAAAAATTGCCCCTTCTCAAGTATTTTTACTTTTTAAATTGGTCTAATTTGTTTTAACTGAAAAGGAAACTAAATTGCAACATAAATTTGAAAAACATACTCGTATTAAATTTTCATATCCAACATCAATGGAGAACATTTTGGAATTCAACTATACAATTTTTAGGGAAAAGAAAGAATTGCTTCTAGAGACTATAAAAATAAACCTAAAATTTTAAAATATGTTAAATGTTTTATTCTTATCTCAATGTGGTCATCTTTGAAAATGCCATTTCAATACAACTTCCCTCAACAATTTCTATTAATCCATATTCCTCATGTACTGATAGTTTTTCATTTTGTCAATATATATTATGAACGCTCATTTGTTCATCTGCTATATATAATTCTTTATTCCTATTGCCAGAAAATATTAAATTACTGCAACTGTTGCTGGATTGAACTTACTTGTCTGCCCATATATCCACAGGCCATGTAGGTTAAAATTGGCTGTAGCATCATGTGAACTGTAGAAGCTTTTTTACTAAGTGTTGTCAGTATGGTAAATAATCCATCCCCAACTGATATGGCATCTAACCCACCATGAAAATTTTCATGTTTGGTGAGATGTAATCCACTTGCCCCTGGTTTAAATAAAAGATTACACATTTAAAAAGTATTTTCTTAAAAACCAACAGTAATTAAAACAGAGAGGCTGAAAAGTAATGTTTCTTGAAACCACTGATGGATAGACAGATAATAGCTAGATGCAGATACACTCAGATATTAAAATACCTACCACACTGTTTTTTGATGTCTTCTTAAATGAGATACTCTCTATTTTTGGTAACAATGACAATAAGTTGCTCTCTTATATGAATGAGCAATGTCACTATATATAGTAAACATATCAAGAAAGAAGAAAGGGAATGGACAGAGATATATGATATTATAATGTAACCATACTTCAAAACATCTAACCAAAAAGAAGATATAGTTGTTCCCCTTAAATAGACAGAGACATAAATTGCAACAAACAAAAATACACCAGGAATAGATTTTGTAACAAGTTATAAATGTTGAATTATTTTAAAAATTAACCCAATATACTGGCTTGCAAATAAGAAGAAAAGCTAATCAACAATATATAACTTTTTATGAATATGTGTCATAGAGACTGTTACACCATAAGTAAAATGTTTTATTTCATTTTTTAATAAAATTTGAGTAAATAAACTTATTGGTTCCCCAAAACAAATTTAATGCCAAATTCTTCATCTTTAAAATGTTAGAAATGCTTAGTTATAAATTAAGGTATTTGACTTACGAGGCTGACCTTTTCCCCTCCCTAATTTTACTGACTACAAGTTATTTTGTTAGTATTTCCTCTTTTTATTTGAAATTTATATGTAAATTCTCAATATTTCAATTTCATTTATTAATTGAAGCTACTTTATAAAATTCTTCTCTAATAAAGAGCAATCATTATAAGATGATTGCAAAGAGTAGCTTCATATAATAAAGTAAAAAGAAAATGAATCCACAAATTGCTACTGGAAATTTATGCAGGACCAAGAACAAGTATAAGATTAATATTCTCAATACGTACCAATTATCATTGCCATGGCACTGCTATTACACAGGCCCAGAGCAGACAAAATCTGGCTCATAATCTGTTGGTTGGCTAAAACTAAATCAGCAACATACGCAGGAGATCCTTGAATACTGGTGCTGCTTCCATTACCATCTTTGCCTCCTGAGACTTTTTCTTCATCTGATACACTGTCTGTAGTATTGGTGGTCACAGACACTCTTGCACTGTATTCCCTATTGCCTGAAAGAGGCAACTGTACTAAAATGTTAACGAGTTTTAACAAATCAAACATGAGTTGATCTCTTGTCATTTCGCCACAAACTGCTTTTGCATCACCCGGACGAATAAGGTTGGCAAAGAGTCCCCCAAAACATGCTCGAGCACCCACTGAGCTATCTGATCCACTTCGAGACATTACTTTGTCTGAGCAAGTGATATAATGGTGAACTAAAAAAGTGACAGACTCTATCACAGCAGAAATAGTACTAACTGAAACAACTTCAAAATTCTGCTCCAGAGTGAATTCTAAGAGCTTGACTTGGGCATCAAGTGGTCCTTGGCCTGTCTGGAAGGCACCCCTGCAGGAAAAGAGAGGATTAAAAATTGACCCATGTTAAGCACTTTTGGAATAAGTAACTATCACAATATAAGAAAGCTAAACAACAACAAAAAAGGACAAAAAATTAATAAAACACAAATAAGATAGAAAAAAAATAATAAAAGATAACAAAATAAACTCTTAATATTCACTATTTCATCAGTTGCCATTTCTTCTTGAGTCCTTCTTGTATTTCCTTCCATTTTATACAAAATTACAAATGACTTCCCTTCCAGATAGAAAACTAAGGGACAAGTAAGGAAAGAAGTGATTTTGAAGGAAAATGGGCTTTCATATTAAAATATTTCAATATCAAAAAGCATCCCCTATGATAAAATGATCTCTGGTTTCTTACACCCTCAAATGTTATTTTCAACATTCCCTACAGATTGTGCTCTCAATAATTAAAATTCAATCAAATAATTCTTATATATCAAAACTGAATACTCTCAAGTTCTACTTTTGCCTAAAATGTAGAAAGCTGGAAAGGACTTCATCCCCAAACTAACAAAAAGAAAAAGCCAAATTAACTATGAAGTCATAACTTTTCTTGAACTCATCACAGAATTGAGGGCACAGGGCAACCAAAGAGCCTGAAACCCAAGAACACAGACATCTCATAGGAGATGGGACATGAGCACTGGTTCTCCAATGGCAAAGCTTGGGAAAAAGAGATGCTGCCAGTCAATGTACAAATGGGTAAGAAGAATTTGGCTAAAATGTTTAACAAATTGCTAAAGGCCATGTGTATGCTATGCTGACAATACAGAACCCTTGGAAGTTCACACCCATTCACAGGCTCTACTCCATATACATCTATGGGAATTAGGGGCAAGACAAGAAATCAGAGAGATCACTTGGAAGTAAAAGCCACAGAAGTGGCCAATGCTGCAAGAAAGATACAAAGGCTTGCTCAGATCCTTTCTTACATAAAAAATGCCTTAAGCCACTGTTGCCTCAAGGGTACAGGTGAAGACCCCTTAATGCTAGGAATAGTTAAGATTAAAATCTTTTACCATTATAAAAGGAGTAGAAAATAGCTCTAGGCTGAGAATCCTATTATTCTAATACCATTCATGGCCTCCTACCACTAGAGACCAAGAAATTATCTTCTAGCACAATAGCCTAAGTTACAAGGCAGAGTTTTGCTACCACAAGGAGGGGGGGAAAAAATCACTGAGAAAGCTCCACCCCAAGACCCATACACAGAAGGCCTGTCAAAGACTGAAGCTGGACCAGAACATCAGAGAAAACCTACCACCACAAGGAACCTGGAAAAACTGAGAAACAGGCAAAAGCAGTCAAATATTAGAGTGGAGCTATAGGGAGAGATCTCCTCTGAGATGCATGTGTATAAGGAAGGACAAAATATGAAGATGGATCAAAAACATTGGAAATAATCCTCCTTGTCTCCAGCCCCCACCAAAGCAAAAGTCACTAGAGGAAACTGAAGCTCATCTTGCAACAACAAAACCCAAACCCAATTTACTCCTATCTAGAGTGACTCAAACCCTCACATTAACCACCCAGAAAAAAGGCTTACCCATTTGCAGGCATAAATACCCTTTAACTGATTCTCTAAAAGATAACAATCCAAAGCAAAAAATAGTGGCAATGTGAGAAGATGGCAGAGTAGGGAGATCCAGGATTCAGTCTTTCAACAAAACTATTACCATGTAGGAAGGGTCTGAAATAACTATTTTGAAACTCCAGAGGCTAGAAGAACACTGTACAGCAACCAGGAAGGGGAGGAAGAGGCTGATAAATTATGGTAAACAACAGTAAGGTAGGTACTCTCTCCACACGGCAGATAACCGGTGTCCATGACCTCACTCTCGTACCAGTGGACTCCACCCCTGGCTGCCTGCTGGTGAACAAAAAGGACATAAAAATCCTCTTCCCCAAGAACAGGGGTGGGTAAGGGGCAGATCACTGATCACAGCTACTGATTAGCAAATTTGGATCACTGGAGGCCCAGCCCTAAAGACAGCTTTTGTTTCAACTCATGTTGGAAAAAGGTGGTGACAGCCACTATTTCAACCTGCCTGCACAATGGTGGTGCTTCCTCAGTGATGAGGGGCACAGTAGATGAAGGGCTGCATTTGCTGGGCAGACCAGGAAAGCTCAGCTTTAGGGAGTCACCAGAGAAACACCTGACACCCTACCTGATTCCCTCCCCAGGGTACTTTGAGCAAGTCTACACCCCCTTCCTGGGTTCCTGGCCCTATATTAGTTGGGAAAGACTGACTTGGGAAAGTCCTTCCGGGAGTGCCCTCATCCCAGAATTTGCCCTCCAAACAAAAGCAGCTTGAGACAATGAAAGGAGTAGAAAAACAACAGAGGAGGACAATCTGGGACAAGGCTTTCTGGATTCAAACATCCAGAAGAGGGAGGTCTGTCTCTTGGGAAACAGAGGGGACAACCAAACTCCTCTAAAGAGGGGAACTACAAAACAACTAAGAAGCAAAAGCCCAGGACAAGACAGAGGTTGAGAAAGACAGAAAACCCTGTATACTGCATACACCTTTGGCAGACCTTCCTGATAGGAAGGGTGACACTCCAGAAAATCTGTCTTATCACCAGCTTGTTTACAACCAGGAAGCAGATAGCTCAGAGAATAACTCTCAGAATTAACATGTTGGTGCAAAATAAGAGTACAAGACAAACAAGGAAATGGTGGCCCATCCAAAGGAAGAGGATAAAAATAAAGAAACCACCACTGAAGAAGACTAGAACGTGGACATACTGAACAAAGCCTTTAAAAAAATGAACTTGAAAATGATCAAGGAGATGAAGGAAAATGCAGAGAAAGAACTAAAGGATAGCAGGAAAACAAGGATGCTCAAGAGGGTTTCAAAAGCAGAGTGGAGCAGGCAGAAGAAACAGTGAAGTAGAAGACAAGATACTTGAAATGAGTCAGGCTGAGAAGCAGAAAGAGTAAAGAAATAGTACAAGTGAAAACAGACTTGTCTAGACACCTCTGGGACACCATGAAGCACACCAATATAAGCATTATGGAAGTCCCAGAAGGAAAAGAAAGAAAGGGGCAGAAGAAATAGTAAAAAAAATACTGAGAGAGAACTCACCAAACTTAACAAAAGATGTGAATATGTGCATCCAAGAAGCCCAGAGAACACCAAACAGGATAAACAAGAAGAAAAATATACCCTGTCATATACTGATCACACTACTGAATGTACAGAACAAGGAGAGAGTTCTGAAAGCTGCAAGAAAAAAGCAACTTGTTACAAACAAGGGAGTCCCAATTAAATTGAGTGCCGATTTCCCAATGGAAACTATGCAGGCAAGAACGAAACTGCCAACCAACCAAAAATTTCATATCCAGTGAAACTTTCTTTAAAAAATGAGGATCAGAGTAAGACATACTAAGATAAACAAAAGCTGAGGGAGTTCATTATCACCAGACCTTCCCTATAAATAATGGTAAATGGAGTTCTTCAGACTGAAGCAAAAGGACACTAGACTGTGATTCAAAGTGGCATAAAGAAATAAAGACCAATACTAGAATAAGTGAACAATTCTACTGAGGTATTACACCAGATTAACACCTTCCTCACATCATGTTTAAAATAAATACATACATGCATACATATAAGAAACTTAAGGAAATGACATTAAAGTTAAAAAAAAAAAAAGACCAGCAGTAAAGGTAGCTATTTGGTAATAATAAATGCCAGTATTATTGTAGTGAATTGTGTGGTATATAACTTCACTTCTTACTTCCTACAGTTGCTAAAATGCCAACATATAAAAAGCAATGATAAATCTGTTTTTGGAAATACAATGTACAAACACATAAGTGCTAACAAATACAAAAAAATAGTGGGGGGACAGAGATGTAGAGGAAAAGTATGTGTGCATACTACTGTAGTTAAGTTGGTATCAGACTAAATATGGCTGTTGTATTTAGGATGTCAAATTTTAACCCCATAGAAACCACAAAGAAAATAGGTAGAAAATATATCCAAATAGAAATGAGAAGCACAAAAAATCAAATAAACATAAAAGTGAGGGATAAAAAAGCTATAAGACTTACAAAGGCTATACAGTGAAATGGCAGAAGAAATTCCTGTATTAACAGCAGTGCCTTTAAATGTAAATGGATTACACTCTCCAGTCAAAAGGGAGAGATTGGCAAAATGGATAAACAAGCATGACCCAACAATATGCTATCTGCAAGAGACAAACCTTAAATTCAAAGATACAAGTAGGTTGAGGGTGAAAGGCTGGAAATAATATACCATGTAAGTAGTAACCAAAAGAGACCTGGGGGGAAGCGGGTGTGGCTCAGTGGATAGAGCCCCCGTTTACCATATGGGAGGCCCGGGTTCGCGTCCCGGCGCCTCCTTGTGAGGGCAGGCCGGCTCGCGCGGCGCCGTGGGCTGATGCAGCAAGACCTCACAGCAAGGGGGAGATAAGCAGACACAGAGAAGACACGCAGCGAATGGACACAGCAACACAAGCAGCAAAGGGGGGGATAAATAAAATAAATAAA
>JAQZBX010090123.1:0-12531 GCA_029593785.1 Cabassous unicinctus
AAAAACATTCTAGTGGGGACATGTTGGTGCAGGTTTGATATATTTATTAAATAATACACATTATAGTGTGGACTTAGTAAGAGGTCCATGGTTTTCACCTGGCTGGCAAAGGGGTCCATGGAGCAAAAAAGGTTAAGAACCCCTGGAGTAAATCGACATAGACCCTGATACTGCCTTGCAGCTATTGACCAGGTAAATGCCATTTCTCTAGACAATTCGCAAGGACAATCAGAAGATGTTTGCTTTTACCTGACAAGACCAAATTATAACTGACTGGTAATGTGCAGTATTTCACAATGAAAGTTTAAAAAAAAAACACCAAGATAGCACTTACCCATATGAATAAAATTAGTTTTTCTCCACATGTGTTGTTATCACATCATGAGAAAATATTCATGACATTCACTTGAATCAGAAGGTGTATTTGAGATGGTTTCATTTCAAATATAGGTGTCATAGAATGCACTGGGGGGTGTAGCAGTTTAGCAGTTTGATATAGTTATGAATTCCAAAAATAGATATTGGATTATTCTTGTAAACTGGTCTGTTAATCTGGGCATGATTAAGTTATGATTAGGGCATTGACTGGGCCATGTCAGTAGGGTGTTGAGCCCCACCCCTTGGTGGGTGGGGTCTCAAAGATTTAAAGACTGACAAAGGACAGAGTTGGAGTAGTATTGAGTTGGAGTTCTGATGTTGAAGTCTTGAGTTGGAGCCCCGGGAAGTAAGAGAGCTTGGTCATGAGGAAGGAGAGGAGGCCCTGGGAAAAGAGACGAGCCGTTCACCTGAGAGTCTACAGCTGGCCTTGTGGAGAGAGGCAAAGCCTGGAGAGCCTTGTAGTCTACAGCTGACCTTGTGGAGGAAACAGAGGAGCTGAGCTTGGAGAGAAATGGAGCCCTGAGAAGAGAGGAACCCAAGAAGCCTGAACCCTGGCAAATGTCAGCAGCTGTCTTGCTCCAACACATGAAATGGACTTTGATGAGGGAAGAAACTTGTGATTTAAGGCCTGGTAACTGTGGACTTCTACCCCAAATAAATACCCTTTATAAACACCAACCAATTTCTGGTATTTTGCATCAGCATCCCTTTGGCTGACTAATACAGCGGCCTGAGAGTGTTTCCCCAAGTTAGGTGGTCATTCCCAAGAGAAGCTTCAATCACAACACACCCAGCAGCTTGTGACAACTAACCAGGACACACAGCTGTGTATTCAGGGACCATTGATGGTGACAATCATCAGCTTCCACATCTGAGTCCTCCATGCAAAGCCTTTGAATGTCAGGTTTAAGGTCAAGCTGCTTCTCCCAAGGCACCCAAGTGTTGTGTGCTCCAGAACCTGGTGTGGGCAAGGCTTCATTTTATGATGGGCATGACTCTTTGGAGCATGAATCCTGAGGAGGATATGTCAATACAAAGCCATGGATTAGTTCAGGGAGTTTGGGTGCTACTGGGGAGGCTGAACTTACAAATTACTGGATCAAAGCTTTGGTGAGTTAAGCAGTAGGCTGGTAACATGGCATTTTAATCAAATACCATCTGGATGAACCAGAACAAACACCCACAACTATCAGAGCCAGTTAGAACCTTGCTCTCTGAGCAAGAAGGAAGACTCCTTCTTTAGCCTACTTTTTAAATTAAAGATTTGGAATGGACTTTTAAGTAATTAGACTGACCTCATACCCAAAGTAGGAATAAGCCTGCAAAATAAAAAAAGATGGACTTCATAACCATTGGGAAAGGATGGGAAGCAGCTTTCTCTCCCCACCCTTTGATTTAAATGCTGTTCCTTAGCATCTACTACATTGTCATGTCTTTAAAACTTTCTGGACTGCTGCCCCCACTACGCTGTGAGCTAACAGAGACATATGCCAACATGTCTTATTCTATCTTCTATTCCCAGTCCCCAGTAAGTAGCATGTGTTCAACAAACATTTGATAGATGACCAAAGGGAAAGGTTTAATTTAATTTCTCTTTTATCTTCTTACCTGTCTGTACTGTCAACCTCCTGCCCATGGACAAACATCCACACACACACTCTTAAAAAGATGAGATGGGGGAAGTGGATGTGGCTCAAGCAGTTGGGCATCCACCTACCAGATGGGAGGTCCCAGGTTCAGTTCCCAGTGCCTCCTAAAGAAGACAAGAAAGACAGTGAGATGATGCAATGGGTTGGGGTGGTGAGCTGATGCAACAAGATGATGCAATGAGGAGACACAATGAGGAAACACAATGAGAGACACAACAAGCAGGGAATGGATGTGGCTCAAATGATTGTGCACCTCCCTCCCACATGGGAGATCCCAGGTTCAGTTCCCAGTGCCTCGTAAAAAAGAAGATGAGCAGACACAGCACATAAAGAATAGACAGAGAAAGCAGAGAGTACAAACAATGAGGGGGTGGGGGGAGAAATAGATAACATAAATCTTTTTTTAAAAAAAAGATGGAATGGAAGAGAACAGTTTAGAATTATGATTTTCTCTTCTAGTTTTACATTACAGGAATCTCTAAAGAATTACAAATAATCTCTTCAAATGGGTAAATTAAGATTTACCTCATTCACACTTTAAAATATATAGGCATATCTCATTTTATTGTGCTTTGCAAATACTGCCTTTTTTACAAGTCAAAGGTTTGTGGCAACCCTGCATCAAGCAAGTCTATTGGTGCCATTTTTCCAACAGCATCTGCTCACTTCATGTCTCATGTCATATTTTAATTAAGGGACATATATTATTTAGACAAAATGCTATTGCACACTTAATAGACTACATATAGAGGAAACATAACATATATGCACTGGGAAACCAAAAAATTCCTGTGACTTGTTTTATGGTGATATTCGCTGCTTTGTGGTAGTCTGGAACCAAACCCACAATATCTATGAGGTATGTTTGTATGCCATATGAGAAACTTATTTTGTTTTAGAGAAAGAATCCAGAGGAAGATGTCAATACAAAGCCATGGATTAGTTCAGGGAGTTTGGGGTCATACTCTGTGGGACTCTATAAACAATGGAAGATTTAAATGCTCATTGAACATATTGGAATTCTGGATAAGGCTTGTTGGAAAAAGAAGCTCACTGCTAACCATTTTGAAGCTCCATTATCTAAAAGGTGAAGAAGTGAGGCCCAGTGCAGTAGATGATTTGCTCAAAGTCACCCAGCTATTATTCGGTGGATTTAGGATCAAACCCAGGGCCTCGGGACTTCTCAGTGTGTTTTCTACTACACTGCAGGAGCTGCCATGCTAGCTGATAGAAAGTTCTGATTGCTAGCATGGCTGCTAAACTAACATTATTCTTTCAATTTTTTATTAGTCTTTTTCCAAACTGTCCCTTTTAATTTGAGAATTTGACATTGACATTGTCTTGGTCGGAAGGAGCCTAAGGCAATGTAAAATAATTATCTTTCATTAGAAGAGTTCAGAAGTACATTTGACAATCTCTGTCAGCTGTTAAAAAATATTCATTTCTTCCTGGAATCATTTTGAAGTAAGAAGGTGGAAAAAGCATCCAACAGTCAATGGCATATGATCAATACTGAATAGGAAGAACATAGCAGTGTTGTTGGGCCTTTTCTTTTATTTCTTTATTCCCTTTCCTTTATTTCATTATCTGACAAGACTCAGTGACAGCTGCTAATTTGAATGAAACAGAAGTTGTGGGAGAGCAGAAGCCAGTCTGAAAATCCTCTGTAGCCTTGATTGTCTTGTGGCTTTTTTGGAAATGTGAACACCCATAAAATAGTTGGTGGGATTTCTCTGCATAGACAGGGTCTCTGTTATGCTTTTGGCATGAAGGGCAGTCCAGATCTGTCTAGAAGTTCAATTTCTGGATAACCTTAGTTAGTGGGTCACATTTGTCCTTGGTGACCCTGATAGTCCTTCTCAGTGGCCTGTTTAGGCACCAGGAACACTCCTTACTCTTCTCCTGTAACTACTCTCAGAAATGTTTGAAATTCTGGGATGATGGAGCCTGAAAGCATGTTTCTGAATCCCTTTTCCTCTTTGGAGTAATCCAACCATCCAGGTAAGCATAGCCACAAGCTCATCTATGCTCTCTGAGGAGGACAGGGAAGATGACAGCATTCTCCAGCCAGGGGGTGGGACATGAGGAATTGGCTGCAGGGGAGCCTGGGCTCCCTGAGGCCAAGGGAAGACTACAGACACTGGCTGTATTAGTCAGGGCTCTCCAGGAAAATGGTACTCATAGGATCTTTATATCTATATCTACACCTACACCTATATCATATCTATATAGATATTTAGAGATTTATTTTAGGTATTGACTCATGCAACCATGGGTTTTGGCAAGTCTGAATTCTGTAGGGCAGGCCGCAAGTTGGAAGCACTGTGGCAGTGATGTTAAGGTCCCCAGGAGAAGTGGGTTGATTGAAGTAGAGATAGAAATGCTTCTTTCTGACTGATGAAATCCCCAGTTCTCCATTTAAGACCTCCAACTGATGAATGAGGAGACTCCTCTTCTTGCTGAGGACAGTCCCTTTGATGATTTTAGATGTAATCAGCTATATATTCTATCAACTGACTAATGATTTAAATCTCTTAAATACACTCAGTAACAATCAGGGCAGTGCTTGCTTGACCAAACAACTGGACACCATAACCTACCCATGTTGACACATGACAGTAACCATTGCACTGGGTATCTTAGTTTGCCAGGGCTACTGTGACAGATACCACAAACTGATGGACTTAAACAACAGGAAGTTAGTGTTTCACACACAGTTTTGGAGATTAGAGGTCCAACATTAAGGCATCTGCTGGTCATGCTTTATCTGGTGATGGCATGCCAGCAATCCTTGGCATTCCTTGCCTTATAGATGCATCTCTGCCTCCATCACATGGTGATCTCTCTCTACTTATCTGACTTCTCCTCACTGACTGTGTCTGAATTTCCTCTCCTTATAAGGACTTCCCCTATATTGGATTAAGGCCTGCTGTCATTCAGTTTGGCCATACCCTAATTCAAAACAATTTCAAATGTCCTATTGACAAATGGATTCATACCCACAGGTACAGTGGTTAGCACTTGAACATGTCTTTTGTGGGGGATGTGATTCAATACCTGAGAAGGTTGGGCCAGTAGAGGACTGAGTCTTCCCTAGAGATTCCTCCTGTACCATCTGCTCAGAGGTTGCCCATATTGCTGATCCCAAAAGCCTGGAGTGGCACTGAACTGAGTTTGGGCTTTGGGGTTGGGAGATGACCTGTTGCTTGAACTGGAATAAATCTAAGAGTAGGGAGGCTCCTCTGGTTTTCCTCAGAAGAGAAGTGAGTCAGTTTGGGTCCTCCAGGAAGGAGATGCTAAAACAGAGTTGGAAGTGTGAGAGATTTTGGGGGTTAACATTCATGAAAGATAAAGAGGAGACAGAGCAGAGCTAGGAGGGGAAATTTTCAGACAGTGCTGTGGGTCTGACATTTGTGAAAGAAGAGGGGAAGGAAGAGGATTTCAGTGCAGCTCTGAGAAGTCAGCCATCCCTGTGGGGAGCTTCTGTGCATAGTTGCCCATAGTGTCCATGTTGGACAGAAATGGCCAGGCGCTCCTACCCCCATTGTGCTTAGCCATTGGTTCAGTCTTCTTTCTGAGGAGACTCTGACCTCTGCTGGATCTCTGTGGTGGACCACAAAGATGTTTCAGCTGAAAGCTTGGTCAAAAAACAGGTGGAAACTCTTACCACCTCTAGCCTGAAGAATGAAAGGAGGGAGAAGCTACTGGAAGTTAGAGCCAGAGAGAACTGTGTGGACAGGTCACTGGATAGGAATGGCAGCCTTTAGTTGAGGGACAGAGCCAGCCTACAGGGACAAGGAGATAAAGAGAGAATTAAGCCCAAACCACTCTCTTCCCTCCCTCTGAACTGCTAGTGCTGCCCTTTGGTTGAACCTACCAAGTAGCCAGACATAAGACATACTGTTGATACGCTCTACAAAGATGAGCTTCCTAGGCAAGAGCAGAGGGGAGAAGCTTAGAGAGTAGATCCAGAGTGGCAAAAAGGCGATATCTAGTACAAGGAATATTCCCGTCTAATTCCTGACTTTAGTAGGTGTGATGGTTAATTTCACGTGTCAACTTGGTTGGGTTATGGTGTCCATTTATTGGTCAAGCACTGACTTTCTTGTTACTATGAGGGTATTTAGTAGATGGGTTTTGCATCTACTATTAGTTGTTTGCATCTACAAAAACAAAGGAGATTGCCCTCAGCATTGTGGGTAGTCTCCTCATTCAATTAGTTGGAGGTCTTAAAAGCCAGAACTGAGGGTTTCAGAGGTCAGAAGAAGAATTTCTGCCTGAGCTTCAGCATTGGCTCTTGTTGAAATTTTCAGCCAGCCAGCTTCCCTGGGGAATTTGAACTAAGAACTTCAACATCACCTTTATTAGAGTTTCCAGTTTTAGGCCTGTCTTATGGACTTGGGACTTGCCAGAGAAACAGTGGCTTCTGTTTCTCTGGAGAATCCTAAGTAATACAGTGGGAATACATCCAGTAATTTGCCATTAGGCATATGTGTTTTTATGTATATGTATGAATTTATCTATATAGATACATATATTTATCTATATATGTGTATATCCATATGTAAGTGTACATTTGTATATATGTGTATATATATGAAAACATGCTTAAGAAGTAACCATAAATTTTTAAACTAAAAAGTTCCAAAATTGTTGTTGAATGTTATATCAAAATCCTTGCAGCATTTGCAGAGATGGCCATACAATTATTTTACCTTTTATATAGTAATGACAAAAATTTTAATATATATCCAATTATTGTATCATCTTTGCAGTACTGATATGAAACCTTACTTAGTTATGGTTTACTATTTTTTTAATATGCTACTGGATTCTGTTTGCCAATATTTTATTTAGGATTTTTGCACTGCTCTTCATAGGTAAATAGCACAAAATATAGTCTGCGTGTTTTATTGCTGTCAAAATTTATATGTGATGCTGACTTCATAAAAATAATTTGAAAGTTGTGCTTCTTTTTCCATGCTCTGCTAAGAGTTTAAACAACATTGATGTTATCCAGTTCCTAAAATGTTTGGTAGACTATACCTGGTAAACTGGCCATGTGTGTATATGTGTCTCTTTTTTTTTTGACAATTTTCTCCATTTTTAAAAATGAGAATTTGTCTCTTTAGATTTTTTTCTCTAAATTGGTGAGTTTATGTAACACATTTTCTTAGAAACTTAGATATTTTCTCCAGGTTACAAATTTATTTATTTAGAATTGAGCAAACTAGTCTCATGGCTTTTATAATTTCCTTTTTACATATAGTTTCCTATTCTTAATTTTTATTTTATTTTTATTTTTAAATTGTAATTTTCATAATTTCTGTGGAAGTACAGTTTTATGTACACAGGTCTATTCATTGTTAGCATTTGCTGTTACTTTCTCCTTTCCATTGTTTATAAATTTGTTGATCCACAGTATGTCGGATGAAAAAAAGGCAGAATCTGATTTTTTGTTTTGTTTTGTTTTGTTTTGTTTTGTTTCTGCAAGTATTTTCAGCCACCTGTGTCCACCTTCCCAGGGATGCTTATTATTAAAATGCAGTTCACCAGGCCCGTGGAAACAGAAATTCTGGAGCTTGAATCTGCATTTTTTGTGAGCACCTCAGGTGAGTTTATGAACAGCAAAGTCTGGGAGCTTCTATGAGTCTGGACTACTTGGCTTCAAGGTTACTAGATGGAGAGGGATTTTATTATGTATGAAGAAACTCAGAGAAAGAGGTTAAGTGGTTGGCTAAAGGTCAGGGAATCAGTTTATGGGCTGCTGTAACAAACAAAACCCAAGTAGTTCAGTGATAAAGCAAGATGACTCTGTGAGCCTCTGTCAGGCTTCAGGTCAAGTGCTCACTATTTGCAAGTCATAAAAAAATCACTTAATAAAATGCCATACTGCTTTCAGTCCAAAGTTCAACTCATGGGGTGGGATACCCCGTGCTATTTCTGGAGCCCTCATTTCTGTGTGTGCTTCCTGGGGCAGCCAGGCCTGAGGGTCTGAGCAGCTGGGCTCCAATCCCAGCACTTTACCCAGAGCAGCACCCAGACTCTCCTCACTGCAATTCCTTGTTTGGAGAACAGTAACTATAATGCTTTCAGCCCCTCCCAGCAAGAGTCAAGATGGCGCTTGCAGCTTTCATCAGACAAAGGCTTTACAAACATCAGTTTTCCACCTCCAGGTCCTGGGAATTCTGTTTTTCCAGATAGATGATTTAAGAAGGTTTAAGCCAGAGCTAAAAAAAAAAACAAAAAAAAAAATGAAAAAAACCTTTCTCCTCCCACCTTTTTTATTTATTTATTTATTTACTTTTAAGATTTATTTACTTATTTATTTATCCCCCCCTTGCTGCTTGTGTTTGCTGTGTCCATTTGCTGTGTTTTTTCTGTGTCTGCCCATCTCCCCCCTGCTGTGAGGTCCTGCTGCATCAGCCCATCATGCCGGTGGGCCAGCCTGCCCTCACAAGGAGGCCCCGGGAAGCGAACCCAGGGCCTCCCATATGGTAAACGGGAGCTCCATCGATTGAGCCACACCCACTTCCCTTTATTTATTTTTTACTAATATAATTAGGAAAACTTCTTTCATCAGAAGGATGGTTGTTTTTCTTACCCCACCCCTTCTTTTTTTGTAATTTAATATAATTTTACTTTATTTTATTGTGACCACTTTAGAGGGTGAATGATCTCCTCTGGGAAGGGGTAGATAACAGGGGTGGCCTGGGTTCAGAGTTGAGACCTTGCCACCTTCTGAAGCAGCACAGGCTTCTCACTGGCCAGAATCTCAGCACCCAGCAAGCGCAGCCCCTGATGGGTACGATTCTGCATCCCAGGTTGCACCGGTGCCTGGAAACCCCTTTCTTCATAAACTGCCACTTGAATACAGAATCAATGGCCAAGTCTAAGTCTTTCCAGAAATATAAAATAAAAGTAAAATAAAACATGCATTCATGTAGAACCTGCACTTTAGTTTTTAAAAAAATTTTTGTGAAGAATAGTATAACTATCCACAGGTAGTAATAATTCTTGCTGAAGCTACAGGCTGAAAGGAGTCATTCTTGCCTGCTTTACTTATTCTATGTCCCAAAGCATGTCCACCCAACCTAGGCAGGTGTGTCCATCGGCAACAATACAATACATGTGGTGTCCATCTACCACAGACCATACATGCTGAGTCCTAGGATTCTGATGGAAATGTCACCTTCTCGCTATGACATTGGTGACTGTCCTTGTCAACGGAGAGAACTTGTTCTGGTCCTGCTGTTTCCCCCTCCAGGTTCTGCTGAATCATTTAAAAAAAAAAAAAACTTTTTATTTGGAAATAATCTCAAACTTACTGGACAGTGGCAAAAATAATGCAAAACCAATACTAAGAATTCCAATACACCTCCCTACACCCAGGTACCCAGATTTATCAACTTTTAACATTTTCCCACATTTGTTATATCATTCAATCTATCATTTATCTGTCTTTCTGTCTATCCTATCTATTTATCTATCATCTATCTATCTACCTAATTTCTATCATCTATCTATGTATCTATCTATCCATCAAGTCTATTTTCTAAACATTTGAGTGTAGGTTGTATACATCATGCTTCTTGAACACTTACTATTCTCATGTACATTTCCTATGAGCAAGGATATTCACTTATGTAATCACCTTAAGTGCAATTATCATGTTGAAGAAATTTAACACTGATATAAAGCATACAGTCAATAGTTCGTTTTTCCTCCAATTGTCACAGTAATATCCTTTTGGGCATTTTCTCCTCCATTATTAGTTTGAGTCCAGGATAATGTGTTGCATTTAAATGTCATTTCCTCTTTAGTTTCTCTCTCCCTCTCTCTCTAAAATGGTAGAAACTTAGATTGCAGTTTCCCATCTCAGCACCCCCAAGCATACCATTCAGTGGGATGAATCACAATCACAATGTTGCACTACCCTCACCACCACCCATTTCCAGAACTTTCCCACCACCCCAAACAGAAGCCCTGCACCATGATCCTGAACTCCCCTTCCCTGCCATGCTGATTCTTTTTCCTTTTCCATGGGTTCCCTGCTGTTCCACATTGAAGCAGGCCTAAACAGGGGTTGCATTGTTTCCTGTGTAAGTCTGTGTTTGACCTTGCTCAGAGTTCCAAGGCTGGAGTCTTTTTTCGCCAAGCTTACAAGGAGGCATTACTTTCCTCTGAGAAATGCCCACCACTAATTATTTATTAATACCCTGTGTGGAGCTGCAGCTCTGTGCTCTGACCCGTGCCCAGCATTTTGGCCTCTGAAATTCTCTGCTGCACTGGGGTGAAGGGAGGATTAACACGGCATGAAACAAACAGAGCTAGCCATTATTCCTTTACTCGTTAAAACATAGCGTAAAATTTAGGAAATGCAGATGAAGGAAAAGAAGAGAGAGATGTCCTACGATCTCATCACAGAAAAAGAAACATCATTTTGATCAACATCACATGAAACCCTGTTGAATCTGCCATCCATTCATCTTTTTCCACCTCACAAGTTACCTTGAGTGAATTTTCACATCAGTCATTGTTTTTTAAACAATAAGTTTGGAAATTCTCTCTCTATGTGACTTCTGCTGAACAGCATAGCTTTATCCAAATTTTTGATATTATGAACAGTAGTGGGATGAACACCTTGTGGCTACCTTTTTCCCATCTGATGATTGGAAGGAAGTTTCTAAGGTCTTTTGGTTGGATGAGGTCTGAGCTGAGAACAGATTTCCCCACCAGGGAGAAGTGATAAGGTTATATATGATGCTCCCTGGGTACCAGGAAGCATCTGCCAATCCAGGCTCAAGGCTGAAGGAGCTCTGCATTCTTGCTGCCATCCTGCCCCTAGAGCTTGAAGGATGGGGACCATCTCTGCTCATCAGAACACCGAGTGGCCTACAGCACTCAGGATCATTTTCCTGTTTCCATTGTTCTTTTATTGCTCTGTGAGCCCCTTGACCTCTTAGCACCACAGGCATTGATAACTCAAGCAGATGCCAAGTGATGCATGATCATTCAAATGGATCTTGGTAGAAAATGGATTACATTCAGCATCGTGGGTAATCTGTCTTTAGTGACCCCCTTCGGGTATCTTAGGTGACACGTAGGTTCTTCAGGAGACCTTAGACTCTTCTGTATATTTGGACTTGGCTTTTCCTTTACTTAATTGTAAATGCTTTCACCACTTTCTGAAACCAAACCCAATTTGCCATCTTCATGCTGGCGCAGGGAGGCACTTTCAGCATTGAACCCGACATCAGCTCCTCACCCTGCACCGACATACACTTGCCCCTGCAGTTTTGTTTAGAAAATTTTGAAGTCATTGGTGCAGTTCTGTGCAAGAAACAATCTCAGCAATGGTTTGGCTCCAAGCTTTTACATTACCAGAGGAAACTGGCTGGGTCCTTCAGGCTCAGTCATGAAGGGCCGTATGGGTGTTCGGGTCCACTTGGGGGAGTCCACCTGGGCTCTGTTTCACACCCAGAGTTTAAAGGCAGGCGTGCACTTCCTAGATGGCCTCCCCAGCAATAAAAATTAAGGCATTTCTAGAATTTTAATATCTTTGGATCCATTAATTCAATTGCTGGGAATCTAATATTTAGGAATAAATCCAAGTTTGCAAAATCAGTACTTTCAAGGATGTTCCTCTTAATATTCTAATCCTTTAATGGAGGGAGAGACAAAAATAAAAGTAAGCCACTGAAGTGCCCAACTAAAGGTCTTGTTTAAGAAAATCATGGTAAACCAGAGCAGTCATTAATAATCATGTTTGGAAGGTTATTTGTTCATGTGGGAAAATGTTCAGAATCAAATGCTGTGGAAAAAAGTAGGAGACAAAACAACATGTATAATTTGATGTAATTCTGCTGTATGTACTGAATAATGAACACACACCAATATGTTGGTATTAGTTAGAACTGGCTAGAGATGTTTTTTTCTCTTTTTGTGTCTTTCTATTTTTTTAGGTGTGTGGGGAGGGCAGGTTTTCAGCTGTTGTGGTTAACAAGACCCAAGCAATAATACTTATGCAAATATATTCACGGAAAGAAATATGGTGGTGTCTTAACCAGCATTACTAACTTACTGGATGGAGATAGGTTGTTCCCCACATCCTCCTTTTTTTTTTTTAACATAAAGCAGAGAGTGGGTTGATGTCTTTTATTTGGTAGCATTTTCAACATTTTCACAGCGCACAAATCTTTGTGATTTCACTCTGTCCTTGCAACTTCACTCTTCACAGGGAGAGGAAATAACTCACTAACATCTAAACTGAAGGAAGCATAGTTCCTGAGCCTGTAGGATGGGCATATGGTCTTTGGGGTCTTAGAGCACTTATGTGGGAAACAGGTCAGAATATTTGAAATGAGGGCTTGTCACTGGGTGAAGCAGTATGGTCCCAACTAGCTTTGGGCCTGCGTTTACCTCCAGCCATTCAGGAAGCTGGAAGCCACTCCCTGTTCCAGCTCCTGCTGCCTGCTCTGGAAAGTACGGGCAAAAAATCTCA
>JAQZBX010090124.1:0-12543 GCA_029593785.1 Cabassous unicinctus
CACGAGTCAGCTCCTGAAAGCCGCCAGATTCCCAAACTTTTGTTGTAATTAGGGAGCATCACTGTTGTTAAGGCCAGCCGCCCCTTCCGGCGGATCTGGAGCCACCCGTGCTCGCCCCTCCCTTCCTTACTCCCCCTGCCCTGAGCCCCCCGCGGAGAGGCTTGGAGGAAGCAAACCAGGAAGTCAGGGCTATCGCTGCAGCAGCAGCAGCTCCACGTGGCTGATTTATAGCTGGGAGGATTTTTTCTTATTGATTGCTTTTGTTTTTTCACAAGGCTCCTTAAGGAGATGGATTTGTAACTGGAAGGCCCAGGTGAGATGTGCAAATATCACTGGACTAGAGGAGCTCACTTGAAAAGCCAGTATTTCACTTTCTCTTGAACTAATTAGGAGAAACCTTACCTTGCCCGCCATGCTAATCAATAGAATATCAGCGTTGTTCTTGGCTGTTAAGTTTCTATTGGGAGGACCAAGGATTTCTGTTTTTAAAACAACGCTCCATCTTCATTGCCTCCCTCAGACCTGAATTTTTTCCCTTGATGAAGGCTCCTTGATTTCTGTTTTTCAAATGGCATTACTGCCCGTGAGACCTAAAAATTTCAGGGAAGGTTATTGTGAAATGTTGAGCAAAATGTCCCACCTGGAGGGAGTAATAGTTATGCCCATATCTTCCAATACATTTGGCAATCACTTTACTATATCAGAAAGTGGTGTGTAATTACATTATCAGTGTACCACACCCTGGAAATGCTTAATTTAAGACATCATAAATTTTAAGGTAGTGAAAGTTTGTTCTTTTTCTTGATATTGAAAGACTACCAGTCTCATATCTAGGAGTACATTAAAACAAGAAAATTTGAGGTATTTAAAATTTTAGACTGAATAGGAAACTTGAGTCATCAAGCTAGATAAAGAATTGCACCAGGGAAGCGGGTGTGGCTCAGTGGATAGGGCTCCCGTTTACCATATGGGAGGCCCGGGCTCGAGTCCGGAGGCCTCCTTGTGAGGGCAGGCCGGCTCGCGCGGTGCTGTGGGCTGATGCGGCAAGACCTCACAACAAGGGGGAGATAAGCAGACACAGAAGACACGCAGCGAATGGACACAGCAGCACAAGCAGCAAGGGGGGGATAAATAAATAAATAAATAAATCTTAAAAAAAAAAAAGGAATTGCACCAAACTAACCTCACTGTTTGGATTATAATACTTGGTATTTGGGGGAATACTGTAGATGCCATACTATCAGAATTTCTACAAAATATTCAAAGTCATCCTCATGGACAAGATGGGGAAGTGTAGAATGGATGACCATATAGTTATGTGTTTCCTTGGTTGACAGAAAAATCAGTTGCTTTAAATATAAGATTAGGGAGACTTAGCTTGTGTGTGTGTGTGTGTGTGTGTGTGTGTGTGAATAAGACCTGGAATATTTAATTGACAACGGATGGACCTACTGGGTAATGTGATGTTTAAAAAAAAAAGCTAGTGCTCCATTCCTGGATAAGGATTTAGTTAATGTTGCCATCCAAGAATCTGCTGTTAATAAGTGCCCAGGTGTTTCTGACCTGAGTATTCTGTGTACCACCTTCTGAGAAAACTTGAAAGGATGGTGTAGTTGGGGAAAGTCATTTAGATAACTTTGGAAGAAAGGAATAGGACCATTTATGGGCCCAACTTCTAGGAACTTGAAGTGTTCTACAAGTGAGGTGGACTCCTCTGCCAAGTAGGGATTTCCCTAGGCAGAGCCTGGGCTTGCACGAGGTGACCTTCAAGGGCCCTTTTTATGATCACATAAGGGACTAGTTTCATTTGAAATCAGCAGATGAAATCTGCCAGGGGTAATTAAACCTTTCATCTGTGCTCTCATTTTCACAGCAGAGAGAGTTTTTTATTATTAAGAAAATAGGAAGTTTTATTTGTATAATTATGCATAGTTGTGCAGGTATGCATATTGAAAGTGGTACTTATCACAAATTGATTGGAATCCTTCTTTGGCAGAAATAGTATTCTGAGAAGATCCTGCCATACTCCCCCTTCAGTTTTGCAAATAAGGAATTTGCATAGATGTGCAGGTATGCATATTGAAAGTGGTACTTATCACAAATTGATTGGAATCCTTCTTTGGCAGAAATAGTATTCTGAGAAGATCCTGCCATACTCGCTCCCCCTTCAGTTTTGCAAATAAGGAATTTGCAGAGTAATGTTCCCCAGGAAGAGGATAGAGACTATAATTAAATGGGAGGGACACAGAAGATGACTGAAAAATATTTTCCCCTGCCAGATTATAAGGTCACATGCAGTGGGTGGTGACATGGTGTCTTCAGCCAGGAGGCCAGCATGGTGACTATGAAGGAAGATAACTTTTTTTTTTTTTAGTATATGTACAATACTTCACATGTGTTATTTAGTTTAATCTTTACACAAACTGAAGGTTGGTATTATTGTTATTCTCAAGCTGAAATTCAAAGCAGATCTTCTGACCTCAGAGCCTGAGAGTCTGGGCCTGGAATAGAAACAAGTGTTATCAGACAGGATGCAAAAGGTCAGAGCCTAAAGATCTGTTAAGTTTTTAATTCTTCCCCATGTCAACTCTACTAAAGGGGAACCCACCAAAAGGATTTTTGCTCACAGCTGGGCTGTAGTTTAAAGGTGTAGCTTACTCTCCTGGGGTTCTCACCACTCCTTCCCTCCTTCTCTGCACTGCAGCCAAATTGAACTTCTGAGTTTCTAAATGTATCTTGAACTTGCTTGCCTCCAGGCTTTTGAACAAGAAGTTCTTTTTGCTTGAAGAATCTTCTGACATTTTAACCTCTGCCTTGTCTTGGTTCGCTCCCTCTCATCCTTGAGTGTTCAACCCAGATGTCAGTTACAAAAAACTTTCCCCAAGCCCCCTCCCTTTCCGCCCCTCCCACATCCCTCCTTGCTCCTTCCATTGCACCTCTACTTCTCTTAGATAAATAATTATCTCTAAATTGGAATTGTTTAGTTTCTTTTTCCACTTCCAGATGGCATTGTACACGAGGAGGCCTAGAGCTTTGTCTATCTAATTTCGTTATTGTATACCTGTGTCTAACATGCAGAAAGGGTTCAATAATTATTATTTGATAGAATGCTGAATGAATTATTTGATCGAGAACTATAACGGGAGGATGAAACTTAGAAGAGGGGTGAGGGCTACTTCAACTGCTACTGGTTCCTTCCTGGAGGTTCTCCTTCCAGGGATAAAACTTTGGAGGTTTTATTTAATTAGAAAAGTGATTATTTTACACATTATCATCATAAACTTATAGATTGTTGTGTTTCTCTTAGCATCTTCAGTCTACTCAGAACTAAGAAGAAAGTAATTAGTTTTAATTTTTTTAAAGTTACACTAGGACGGGAAAATATAGCCACAGGTACTTAATATCTGCAACCAAATTTCAGTTTTAATTACATCTGTTTGCCAAGATCTCAGGTTAAGTGACAATCAGAGACCTATAAATAACAGGTTAACTATCCTATTAGGGGAAGTGGATGTGGCTCAAGCAATTGAGCTCCCGCCTACCACATGGGAGGTCCCTGGTTCAGTTCCCTGTGCCTCCTAAAGAAGACAGCGAGCTGGAGCGACGGGCAGGTGCAGCAAGCTGACGTAACAAGAGACACAAGAAGAAAAAAACAATCAGAGACACAACAAAGCAGGGAACGGAGGTGGTTCAAGTGATTAGACACCTCCCTCCCACATCGGAGGTCCCGGGTTCCCGGTGCCTCCTAAAGAAGACAGTGAGCTGGCGCAACAGGCAGGCGTGGTGCAACAAGATGACACAACAAGAAAAACAAGAAGAAAAACATAATGAGAGACACAATAAAGCAGAGGATGAAGGTGCCTCAGGCGATTAGGTCGGAGATCCTGGGTTCGGTTCCTGGTCCTTCCTAAAGAAACAGGGCAGACGAACAGACACAGCAAGTGCAAAACAATGAGGAGGTGGGGAGAAATAAATCTTTTTTAAAATCCTATTAGTTATTCTGTAAACCATTTAATCACCTTTTCTTAAAGAAGGAAACCAGTCCAGATATATTTTGTTCTTTAGAAAAGAATCATTATTCAGGTATTAAGAAAAGTGTCAGTAAGTTTGTTTGTAAGAATATATTAACTTTGTGAGGTTTTTATTAATGTCTTACTGTGTCACCAACTACCCTAAATTTTAGCAGCTTAAACAACAAACATTGATTATTTCACACAGTTTCAGAGGGCCAAGGATTCAGAAGTACTTTAGCGGAATGGTTTCAGCTCAGGGTGTCTCATGAGGTTGTTGCCAAGCTGTCAGCTGGGCATGCAGTCATCTCACGGATCAACTGGGCTGGGGAATGTGCTTCCACGCACACTTGGCAGTTCCCTGCCATGCTGTCGGCCTCTCCGTAGGGTTGCTCATAACTTTGCAGCTTGCTTCCCCCAGAGCGAAAGATCCAAGGGAGGGAGGGAGAAAGAGAGAAAGAACCCAAGACAGAAGCTCAGGTCTGGTGCAGTATGGGAGGGAACTACCCAGGGATGTGAATATCAGGAGCCTGGGGTCATTGGGAGACATTTTTGAGACTTAAGAAGAGTTTTCAAAATCAAATGTCTGGGTTGGAATACTGGTTGTATTCTGTTTTTCTGTTTATTATTTGTGGCAATTCAGTTGCCAGTATGATTTCCATATTGTCTTCATCTATAAAAGGAAAGGGCTGGACTAGGTATCTTTAACATTCTTCCAACTCTGAAATTCTGATCCTCCTTTGATGCTAATATATGGTCAAGACTTTTGAATTTATACACTTGTGTGGAATACAACAAAGTCCAGTTCTGCCTTTGTCCTTTTTTTCTGACACGGATTACTCTCTATCATAAGTTTAAGGGATGAGCAATTCCAGAATCATGCTTAACTGGAATAAAAGGCTCTTGATACTAAGGTTTCCATTTGATGAGGTTAATGGTTTCCTATAGTATTTTGAAAGCAAAAAAAAAAAAATGCTTATTTAAAATCCCTCTTAGATTTAACACTAGAACACTGCCTCTTCAAAACTCAGCACTGTTTTTGGAATGCCATAATTCAGAAGTGCTCTTCTGATGTAACTGTTTATTTAAAAGGTGATTGAAACATTTAATTGGATCTTTCTGCTCTTGTTTGAACCTCTTCAACAGCTTAGAAGTAAGTCTAGACTTTAATTTATTACAAAGATGCTTGTGAGCTTGCCTCTGCTCACCTCCATGGCTTCATGGTTGGTGAGTCACCTCCTCCAACTTAATTCACAGCCATGTTGACCTGCTCTCTGTTTCTAGAACAGGCCAAGTTCTCTCTCCCTTCTAGGCTTTCACACTTTTGTTTCCTTGCCTGGTACACCCTCTGAGTAGTTTCTGCACTCATTCTCCCACCCCCCCTAACTCCTGATCTTCCTTCAGATTTCAATTTACCTGTCAGTTCTTTCAGAAGCCTCTGATTCTCCTCAGCCTCACCTCCCTGAAAAGGTGAGCACCCTGTACTTTCCCTCTCATCATAAATGGAGTCCTACTTTGTCATTGGATTTTCAATTATCTGTCACCAAGGACAAGTTTCTTAAGGGCAAGAACCATGTTTGTCTCATTTGGTATTGTATTTGTAGATGTTCACCATGCCTGGGAGATGCTCAATATTTGAGATAGTGGGGAAGCGGGTGTGGCTCAGTGGATAGAGCCCCCGTTTACCATATGGGAGGCCCGGGTTCGCGTCCCGAGGCCTCCTTGTGAGGGCACGCTGGCCTGAGCGGTGCGGTGGGCTGATGCAGCAACCTCACAGGCAGGAAGCGGGTGTGGCGCAATGGATAGAGCACCCGTTTACCATATGAGAGGCCCCGGGTTCGCTTCCCGGCGCCTCCTTGTGAGGGCAGGCCGGCTGGCGCGGCGCCCGTGGGCTGATGCGGCAAGACCTCACAGCAAGGGGGAGATAAGCAGACACAGAGAAGACACGCAGCGAATGGACACAGCAGCACAAGCAGCAAGGGGGGGAATAAATAAATAAAATAAATAAATCTTTAAAAAAAAAAAATTTGAGATAGTGAATGAGTGAAAGTATAATTTCATATGTTTGCTGTTTTAAGCATAGAGAAGATTGAAAGCATTGTGTAGTAGAAGGCATATCCCTTATACATACCAGGTGGTTTTGCCCCTAAAAAAACTTAGGAACTAAAGTTCCATTGCCACATACTCCTCCCACACCCCATCCCACCCCCTCTTTGAAATCTTTACTTATTTTTATTAAACTTTATGAATTTCAGAGTCTATACAGATTAATAGTGTCTATAGAAGTAGAAATACTTTTTCTTCCCGATCCTTTAATAAGTATGAATTAACAGAGTTTTGCAGAAGTATTTTACAGGGAGGTGACTTTGCCTTTATTTGGGGGTTGGGATAGGAAGGTACGGTACTCCATTCTAGATTTTTATCTGACCAAAACAAGTGCTGTCATTCCTGATGATAAACTGATAGCTGTTTGTAACTACTTATCTGTTAGCACTTGTGTGGAGGTGTATATGCACAGACTGTTAAGGGATTCACAATAATACCTTGACAAATTTCCGTTTTGAAGTTTTTCTTCACATCATTTAACCACACTGCTGAGAACTTGAGTCTTTATTCAGTGAATTTCATACTCCAATTTCATGGGATTTTAGCATTTGAAGGGAAATTAGAAATTAGACTCTAGCCGTATCCCTCATTTTACATATGGCAGAGGGGTTCTCTGTCCCTTTTACTGACTTTGTTTCTTTCCATTCTATCCCCGTTGAATCAGAGTTAGGCTTTAAGAGATTATCAGCATCGACAAGAGAGTGACTAGTCTGTTGTAAGGGCCAGGTCCCCATATTAAATAATTTGAAGTGCTGGGCAGTGAGTTTTCCTGAATCTCTCTGGCCTTGACCCCATGGGCAGTAGCTGGCAGATGCCACAGTTTAAAAGACAGAATGATGGGCATCACAAATATCTTTGCACCCTCTTCTGAGTGTTTTTTTCTATTATCAATAAGATTCCGTTGTTTTTTATAATGAGCAATGCATACAAGCCTTTTCAGACATTTCAGGGGAGGTAAACAGGCTTGCAAACAGAGACCATGATGAGATTCTGCAGAGATTATCTTAAAGGATCCAGTAATTGGAAGCAGGACAAAGTCTAGCTATCTGTTCATTCCAAAACTTTTATTCTCCAACTATGCCATACTGCATCTTTCTGATGCCCAAGAAGTTCATCCTTTCTTTAGTTTTTTTTTTTTTAACAACTGAACAATGAACAAGTACATTTTCTCTTTATTTGAACATGTTAAGTGATTATTTGGAGAGCCACACCAGGGAGTTGTGAGCCAAGAACGCTGATCTTCATGGGATCTCAAAAGCCTATAGTTTGGGTAAACTTACTGTTTGGAAATATGCAAAGAGTTTTGAAATTTTAATTTTAATTACAATTCTTTTTTGAGAGTGGTCTTTGAGGACTTGGTCTTATTGGATGACTTCTATTTCTCAAACTATACAAAATTATCTTTGATAAATTGTATCACTGTCTATGATCTTTTATTTTATATTTATAGCTATTTCTATATAGTCCACATAATTTTTTAGTATGTTTCATGTGCTAGTCACTCTTTTTTGATGCTGGAAATATAACAGTAAACTGAAGAGCAGAAATCCCTGCTCTCGTGGAATCAGACAATAAACAAGATAAATAAATTGTTATAAATTGCTGTTGAATAAACTGGTGGATCACTTAAGTGCCAAACATTGTTGGAAGAGTTTACAAAGATTAACTCATTTATTCAGGTAGTATATTAAAAGATAAATGCTATGCAGGAAAATAAAGCAGGAAAGTAAGATACAGAATGCTGTATACAGAATGGAAGGAGGTGAGGGAAGGTCAATTTTTTAATAGTCTGAGTAGGGCTCATTGAGAAGATAACATTGAACAAGACCTAAAGAAGATGAGGGAACAAGCCATATGGGAATCTGCGGGAGATGGCTTCAGGCCAAAGGAGCCGCAGTGTCAAAGACCCTAATGTAAGAATGCTCCTGTGTGTTTGAGGCGAAAGCAAGGATGCTAGGAGACCTGTAGCTGAGTGAGTGAGAGGAGAACATTAGGTCATATCAATGATGGGCTTTTATTCTGAGAGAGATGCGAATTCATTGGACAGTTTAGAGTAGGGGAGTGATGTGATCTAACTTAATTTACATCTAAAGAGATCACAGGCTCTGGTGGCTTGGAATAGGAGGCTTGGACCGGGTACGATGCTTTCTTAATAACCCAGGCAATAGATTGTGGTAGCATGAACCGGGCTAATGGCAGTGAATAGAATAGGTCAGAATCTGGATATATTTTTATTAATCTTCAACTATTATGGCTCCAAATAATTATAGCTTGTTGTTTTGCTTCCAGGCTCCCCGTAAGTAATTAATAACCTGTAAAACAAACTCTTTAAATGCTCTGGCAACACACATTATATAAAGAAATCGTGCAAAGGATTATATGGCAATTTAACATTCTTTGTTTAGGTTTTTATATATAAAGTATATTTTCAAATGGTACGATCTGTATTTAGAAATAAAATTTTCCATGTAATATGGCAGTTTAGGTGCCAGGACCAACTAATCTCATGAAAACAATGGAAAATGACAGGTAAAATATTTTTTTAAATCTTTAAAAATGTATCCATAGAGTAATAAGAAAATAAAGACTGCTAAGCTGAGGGACTCAGTAAATGAGGTAAGCTGAGCACTGAAGCTGGCTTTTGCCTTAAGGGCTTTAGCCAAACCTTAGGTACCTGAGTATCAGTTGTATATTGCACTCATGGGTTTAGGGCAGAAACAAAATCCAGGGCCCACCTCAAAATGGAAAGTCTAATAGAACTTCAAAAACTAGGACCTCCTAAAGTTAAATCCCCAAGGAAGAGAGAATTTAAATTAACCCATTTCCCCTGTCCCCTGAAGAGAAATAGCCACATCATCTATCTAAGAAATGAGAAGCATAAACTGGACCTCTTGCTGGTGTGTAGCTTGAATTCACACTATCTGGATGGCTAGAATGCCCCTAAACCAATAGTTTAGTTTGAAATGGTCCCAGACTAATAATGTCACCAGGCATCTGACAAGCAAATGCAAATCCTTTTTGAAGGAACCCTTTCACCTCAGGCTTTGAAAAACATTCTCTTCATATGGTCTCTAAGAAAATGAATAGCTTACAGATGAGAATCACTAAACACCCAAGCCCCCATGAGGAACAGCCAGCTGAGAAAATAGACTGTAAAATATGATACATAAAAAGTTTGGCAGTTGGAATTATCAGACAATATAAAATAAGTATATTTAATAAATTTCAAGAAATAAAGAGAGCTCTGAAAATATGAGAAAAATTGAGAATAGACCTTATTTCTAGAAATAAGAAATATAAGAATTAAAAATTTCAAAGTTAATGGGTAAGTTAAACAGCATAATTAGAATTATTATTGTAATTCCCATGTCCTTTGACTTCTGTGGCTCTCCTTATTCTTTTTCTTTTAGACCACTCATTCTCATTGCCTCTATTACAATCTCTAAAAAGAAAGCATCATTTAGAATTCAGTTCTAGTTCTTTTTCTTTTCCTGTTTTTTGTTATTTCCTGGATTAACCTATTCACGAGGTTTCAAATATGTTAATAATTCCCAAATCTAAAATTTTAGCACCGACTTGCTTTCTGGGAATTAGACACATAAGACATTTTCTACTTGAATGTTCCATTGTTTCTGGAAAGTCAGCATTTCCAGAGTAGAATTCATTTCTTTTTCCCAACAAATCACCTGTTCTAACTAGGCTCCTTGTGAGCCATTGATACAACAATAAATTTCTAAGATATCTCACATAGTTTCTTCCACTTTATCCTTTCAGATTTAGTTATTAACAAGTCAGAATCACTCTGTCATTGACATTTTCTTTTGTATCTGTGGTGGTACACCCAGAAAAACATGTTCTTAAACTTAATCCATTCCTCTGGGTGTGAACTCAATGTAAGTAGGTCCTTTGGATGAGTTTACCTCAGTTAAAATGTGGCCAAACCCAACCAGGATGGGTCTTAATCCTATAACTGGAGGCTTTTATGAGCAGAATGAAATTCAAACAGAGAGAAAACCACAGAGGGAGCAGCCAGAAGCTGAAAGTCAACAGAACCGAAAGAGAAGGGAGAGGCTACCACCTGCATTTCCATGTGATAGAACCCCTGAGGATTCAAAGTCCTCCCTGGATTCTTTGCATCCAGCTGGCAGCTGGGATGGGGGGGCGGGGCGGTTGGGGAAGCACATGCAGCATCACCTGGAGGTGTTTTAAGAATCATACCTAGAGGGGGTGAACATCCCTTCTGCCTACATTTTATTGGCCAGGTTCAGCCATGTGCCTATTAGAAGTGAATAGTATGTATGATCCTTCAAATCATGTTTTTAAAAAATACTTAGTAACATGGGGAAAAGTAAACAATAGATAATTAAGTGGGTAAAAAAACATAATGATGCAAAACTAAATGTGCTCTGATTATGACTCTTAATACAATAAATCATGTTTTTTAATTGTAAACAACTATAAGGAAATAACTCATTAGCATTTCCCCTGTGAGATGGTTCCCTCATCTGTTTGCTTGTTGTTTTTGCTCGTTGTTTGCACTCATTGTATGTTTGTTTTTGCTCATTGTCTGCTCATTGTTTGTTTTTTCCTCATTGTCTGCTTGTTGTCTGTCTGTTCTTTCTTTAGGAAGCTTTGGGAACTGAACCCTGGACCTCGCATATGGGAGGTGGGCACTCAACTGCTTGAGCCACATCTGCTCCCCTCATTAGCATCTTTATCTGTATCTGAATAATGGGATTGTTAGGAAACTTATTCCAAGTATTTTCCTGTATTATCTGAATTATTTACAATGAAACTGTTAGATTTTAAAGTAACCTTGCCAAAAAATATTTTTACAGGAAGAAAATCATGTCTTTAAAAGGTTTTTCTCTATCTAGACATCACCTGTCAGAGGGTCTTGTATGTAGTAGATGCTTAATAAATATTCATTGATTGAATCAACGTACACTGAGTAGCTTAATTAAATGTAAAAAGCCTAAGAACAAAATCTGAAGGGACTGTTATTTCTCTACTGCTGCTATTTAAAATGTGATAACTGATGAGCCAAATTACCACACTTTCTTCTTTATATGATTACCTTGATTTCAGTTTTACAATTAAGTCATACTGTAGGTATGATGCCAATACTAGTGGATTACCTATGTTAGTGTTTCCTGAACTTTTTCCATTTTGATACTATTTCTACCATTTTCAGTCATAACCTGGAGTAGCACCTATACTATTACTTTAATATTTTTCATTAAAATTAGTTACATTTCATAAACTTAAATTTAGCTTTGTACTAAAAAATAATACCAGTAAAATCACAGGATTGTGGTATTAATTTTTCTACACATATTAAAATAAATAAAAAATTATCAAAGCTTAAAATATTTGTGTTCTACTTAATCATCTCTTTTACCTCCAGGTTTACCACTTTTTAGGAATCACTGACCTATCATATGTTATATTTACCTATTTAATGTTTTATGTTTTAGGTTCAAATGCCTATGTTTATGGACCATGAACAATATGCATGTTTTGCTCAGCTGGCAGAATATCTAGTTTATGATTTATGATCTAGTTTATGATTTATGTTTATCTATACATACCCAAAAGTGAGTGCTTTAACAGGTGTTTTACAGACTGGCTTTTTGAAAAAGGACAGTTTTTTTTATTTTTAAACAACCAATACTCTATTTCTCCTTCCCTAACCTGCACCTCATTTTCAGTGAAAGGCCATTGATAGGACATAGAATGTTTCTATGACAAAACTTACTGAGTTGGTTAATATAGAAAACATTTTAGAAGGCCAGAATTTTTTGCTTTGCCCATAGTTCAAATGAGTAAGATACAAGTACCTCCTGTTTCTTGAGTCATAATCCTGTTCCCAGAGAAGTTAAGTAAAAATGTAGAAAAGGCAAGCTTTGGATTGTGAGACACTTAAGGAAACACAAAGGTAATTGTACAGGGAAGCGGGTGTGGCTCAGTGGATAGAGCCCCCGTTTACCATATGGGAGGCCCGGGTTCGCATCCTGAGGCCTCCTTGTGAGGGCACGCCGGCCGAGCGGTGCGGTGTGCTGATGCAGCAACCTCACGGCAGGTAGCGGGTGTGGCGCAATGGATAGAGCACCCGTTTACCATATGAGAGGCCCCAGGTTCGCTTCCTGGCGCCTCCTTGTGAGGGCAGGCCGGCTTGCGCGGCGCCGTGGGCTGATGCGGCAGGACCTCACAGCAAGGCGGAGATAAGCAGACACAGAGAAGACACTCAGCGAATGGACACAGCAGCACAAGCAGCAAGGGGGGGATAAATAAAATAAAATAAATAAATCTTTAAAAAAAAAAAAGGTAATTGTACAATCTCTGCCTGGAGAAATCCTGAGGAAAGAGACCTGTTAGAGATGAATTTATGTATTGTCTAAAGTATGGATGTGGTTTCTAGGTTTTG
>JAQZBX010090125.1:0-12552 GCA_029593785.1 Cabassous unicinctus
CATTTCCCATATAGGCTCCTCTTCTTCGACAATATAATAACCAAAAGCTTATGCCCAGTTTAAAACTTTATCTCAAATTCTAATTATTACAATTCCTGCTATCATAGGATTTTACTGTAGAATATGCAGCACACTGGATTCAACAAAGGAATTCAGAATTCCAGAACTAGTTATAGTAATTTGATGTCTTCCATGTTTTTATATGAATTATTCTACTGCTTATTGAACCTATCTCCATTATCAGAGGCAGTTACTACTTATCTGAAAATATCTGGATTCTTTTACCCTACTCCCTCCTCATGATATCTCTTATCTTTTCTGAACATATTATAGTACATTGTTATACACCCTGTTGAGAATAACCATTAAAACAGGCAGATGACAAAGGAAAAACTGAAAGTTCAAATTTTAGTCATGATGTTATCATATAGAACTTATGTTCAGTTCAAAAGAGCTTCTGAAATTCCACATCTTTTAAAAATTGTGTTATATACTGATCGATCTACTCAATCAAGTTGTAATGCAGATACTGAGAAAAGTAGATCCAGTAGTAAGAGACTGAGTAGAAAAACAACAGCAAAAAGGCAACATTTTGCATGGAGCATACTTATCTAAAATTGTTCAGAGTTTATCAAATAATGTAAGGGCATATTTATACTAAAAGTATTTATTGTTTATCAGTACTGCACTGGATATAATTTTACTAAAATAATAGTTATCATTTATCAAATATTACATAGGAAAAACTTATACTAAAAAATATATTTGCTGTTTATCTCAATTTCAAATGTCACCGTGTTTCTGTATTTTATCTGGCAATACTAACCTTAATAGATTCTATCAGATTAGATCATTGATGATGGTTTCAGACACTTGAACTCCCTCTGCACTTGTATCCAAATGCACTATCATCTCATGCAAACAAATAGATCTTGGGCACGTGCTCATTTCATAGGATTTAATGCCCAAACCAATGTACTGCAGAAGCGAACCCCAATTAATAAAGGTGATAATGTATGATTGCATAGTACTTGATGAGATTAGCTTTCAGAGCCCATAAGTGTTTACAGTCAGAAATTTCCAAAATCCATATGTAATCAGAATAGAAGAGATAATGCTTATCCACTCACCTTCAATCATGTACTAGATTTTTTTTCTTCCAAATTTCTCTTTCTTTTCTTTCAAGGGGAAGAGTTTATGGTTTCTGTCTCCCATTGTGATGCTCCCTGAGGAAGCAGGGTGTAATTCATTCTTATGTCCAAATCATCTGAGAGACTTCAAAATTTTTCTTCATGTACCAGCTAATTCTGTAGGGCACTCTACATATACCCCAGGGTGAAAAGATGAGGGCAATTGAAGGAAGGAACAAAACAGCGTAAATGATTTGTACAGTCCCATGGGGACCTACATGATGTAAATATATTCACTTACATAGAGTCAATGATTAAAATTACAATGGGGAAATATTAAATATCAGCCCAATCCCAGGAAAACTGGTATAGTTGCAAATTCATGCTTCAATATTAAATAACATTATAACATTTACTATTGTTTTTCCTTAAATTTATTAGACAAAGGAAGATATGGCATTGTTACTAGGTTAAAAATGTATCATTTGGAATTGAGGGTTCAGCAATAAAACATACGTCTACAGCCAGTTGATTTTCAGTAATTGTGACAATTCCATCCAACAGAGAAAGAATAATCCTTGGGAAAACTGGATTTCTATATGCCAAAGAACAAATTTGATACCCTTCCTCATGTCATATAGAAAAATAAACTCAGTAGGAAAAATGGCCTAAATATAAGCAAATCCAAAAGTATTGGAAGAAATCAAAGTTGAAAATCTTTATGACCTTAGATTGCACAATAAGTCTTAGATATGACACCAAAAGCAAGAGTAATAAAAGAAAAAATAGATAAATTGGACTTCAGCATATTTAAAATATTTGCACATAAAAGTACATTACCTAGAAAGTGAAAAGGCACCTATATAATGGAAGAAAATAGTTTCAAATCATGTATCTGTTATGCAACTCAACAACAAAGACTAAAACCCAATTTAAAAATGACAAGAACTTGAATAGACTTTCTGTAAAGAAGATATACAAATGGCCAATAAACACATGAAAAGATGCTCAGTATTAAGATGCCCATTATTAAATTGAGTAACTTCCCTTTTATTCCTAGTTTTCTGGGATCATTTTTAATTCATGTGTGACTGTATAAATGTGACAAAAGATTTTTCTTGAATGATTATCATACTTTTCTCCCTTGTTTTCCTCAATGTATTGATTTACATTGATTTTTTAATTATAAATTAACCTTGTATTCCTAGAATAAAGCCCACCATCATCATATATTGACCTATGAATATATTCATTCCATTTGTTAATATTCTATTGCACAATTTTATTTATGTTCATTATTGTTTGTTTCTGAAATTTTTCTTGAATTTTTTTATCAGATTTTGAGACCAAGGTTTTTCTTTCCTCAAAAAATAAGTTGCTAGTGTTCACAGTTATATTATTTTTCATATGGTGGGCATAAGATTGACAATATTCAATTCTTGGTATTATATATCTAAGACAATATCTGATCCTGAAACTTTCTTTGTGTTAAATTTTTATTATATTAAAAAAACTTTAAAATATGGCTATGAAGGTATTTTTAAAATTTCATCTTTTGTGAATTTTGGTAAATTTTGTTTTTCACATAAGATGTTTACTCTAGCAATTTTTTTAATCTTCTGTATTTCTTGATAATGCTTTCTTCCTATATTGTTACTGAATGTTGTGTTTGTAGGTGTATTCCTTCTTATATGTATGATAACATTTTCTTAGATTATGTTAGTTTTCTCTGTCTCTGTCTCTAATTCTCTCTTTCTTTTTCTCTATGTCTCTCTCTCTCTCTTCTTAACTAATCTTTAGATTTGGTTATTAATATAACGATTTGTACAATAAAACAATTTTGACCACTTCCACTGTATTTGCTCTTTTTCCATTATTTCATTGATTTGTCCAATTGCTTTTATTTTTTCTTCCCTTCTTGTTTTTGATTTGATGGATTTTCGGTTTTGAATTCCTTATTTCCTAATATATATACTTAAATTGTGACTTTTCTCTTTAGCCCTCTTTTAACTGGTTCACAAAATTTTTGAGATTTTGATACTGAGCAAAAGAGGGTTCCTTCTTCCCAATGCATTTTAAAGTACAACTTCTGTGAAACTAGGTGTTCAAGAGAGAGAGAGTTTATTTGGTTTTGAAAACAAAGAAGAACAATGGTTTAATAGCCCAAAAACTGCATCTGCTTTTTAGGATTCTAGAGTTTTAATAGATTCAAACAAGGGAGGCTGGAGTGGTTACCATCACAAACGTGAACCTAGTTTGAAATAAATATAAACAAGGGTAAATAACTATAAACAATGTAAACAAGGGTAAATAACTATAAACAAGGCAAACAAGGATAAGTTCAGTCTAGAATTACTACCACAATAGTAAGTATACACAAGGGTGAGGCTTATACAGGTGTCTTCAGTAATTTAAGGTGTTAACTTTTGGCTAATCTATACTAAACTGGAAAAATAAGAAAAAAAAGCATCTATATAATGTTTCAAAAATCATAACCATTTTTTAATTGTTAACTCTAAGTTACAACTTTGTAGTTTTATTATCATTTACATTAAAATCCTGTTTTCCTTCTAATTTCTTAAAAAAAACTAGATTACTTATGTGTTTTTTTTTTAATTTAAATGCTTAAGATTTTAGTATATTTTTGATTAAATTTCAATTTAACTGCTTTAGATTCAGAGTATATACTCAATAATGTCTTTTGAAGTGAAATTTATATAAAATTAAATTTACCATTTTAAAATACATAATTCAGTGGCATTTAGTGCATTCATTGTGCAACCACTACTGCTCTCTCATTTCAAACGTTTTTCATCATCCAAGAACACTCTTTACTCATTTAGCAATCACTCCCTCTCTCCATCCCACCCTGCCAAATGCAAATTTGCCTTCAATCTGTATGGAATTGTCCATTCTGGACTCTTCAGATAAAAATCATAAAACATATGCTTTATTTCTGATTTCTTTCATTTAACATAATGTTTTTGAGTTTCAAACAAGTGGTAGCATTTATGGCTTAATGTTATTCTATATTATACATATATATATTTATATATATACACACACACACACCACAGTTTGCTTATCTACTCATTGAGGATTGGCATTTTGATTATTTCTACCTTTTGGCTATTGTGAATAGAGCAGCTATGAAAATTTGTGCAAGATATCTGTTTGAGTATCTGTTTATAAATTATTTTGGGTATATACATTGTAGTGGAATTTTAGGTCATAAACTCATTCTATATTTAATTTTTGAGGAACTGGCAAACTGTTTTCCAAAGTGGCTTCATCATTTTGCATTCCAACAAGCAAAGTAAGAGAGTTCCTCTTTCTCCATATCTTACCAAAACTTGTTATTTTTCGTATTTTTTATTTAAGCCAAGATATGGGTGTGGTATTTAACTGTAGTTTTGATTTTATTTCCTAAATTACCAATGATGTTGTACATCTTTTCATGTGCTTGTTTGGCAATTGCATAACTCTTTTAAAATTTGTCCATTCAAATTCTTTACATACATTTTTAAAAATGTGTTCTTTGTCTTTTGTTATTTAATTGTAAGATTTCTTTATATAATCTAGATACTAAACCCTTATCAGATAAGTGTTCAAAAATATTTTCTCCCTTTACATAGGCTGTGTTTTCCCTTTCAGGATAATGTATTTTGATGCAAAAATTTTTTCAGTTCTGCAGTTTAATTTATCCCTTTTTATTTATTGTTGTTGCTTGTGCTTTAGGTGTCAAATACAGAATCCATTCACTAATCTATGATCATTAAGATTATTCTATGCTTTTTCCTAAGAGTTCTATGGTTTTATCTTTTATATTTAGGTCATTGATTCATTTTGACCTACTTTTTATATAAAATTATTTGGGAATTCAACTTTATATTTTGCATCTATTTATTCAGTTGTCATGCCATCACATGTTTCTGCTTTAATTTTCCAAGTTAGACCATTGTTCAAATTCCTCAAAATTGTTTGACTTTTTCCTAAGTATGAAATTTTTACATATTTATGATAATGTTTTTGCTTTAATTCATTATTGAGGTATACATATTTTGTAGCTCTGTTAAATACTATGATTTTTAAGAATCTGAAGGATAAAATGACTTTTAAATGAACTAAAGTTTCACTTTTCTACTTTAGTGGTCCAAATGCCTAAGGAGAATACAATTACAACAATATCAGCTGTTGGGGGCTCCCCCTCACTAGGTATGCAATAATTAACTAGCTGTAACTCAGTTCCCTCTGATATACATTGAGGAAAGACAAGCCCCCCTCCCCACCCCAGTAATAGCCTATGTACCTAAAAACCCAAAGGTTGAACAAAGAGACCACGTGGAGATGGGAGTAAAGTGAGATAGAGAGCTTGCCCTCTCCAGACCAAGGCCCCACCAGCCCCCAGCACTCCAAGGACACATAACTCCCTAGCTCATTATCCTCTATCCATACTGTTGCAGCAAAAATGAAACTTAGATGATGAGAAAACTCAAGCAGCACTGGAAGAGGTGGAGGAACAAAGTTTTATTACACGTGGGCCCAGAGGAGAGTTAACTATCCAAATTCTGAGCCCTGGGCATCAGTTTTCATGGGATTATATAGCGATCTGTTTATTGTCTAGTGGATTGTTGGGCAAAAAGGCAAATTCCTGAAGCAAGTGGACAGGCAGGGTTTACAAAAGCAAAAAAAGACAAGTTTATCTTATCTTCCTAAGGCAGAAGGCCTTGGGAGAAGGGGGAGGAGAAGAGCCAGGGAGCTGTTATCTTTTCAAAGCTGTGGATTTCTGCTGATAAGGAGGAGAGAGTGCTGTTAAAGAAGCAGCCGCAATTTCTTCATCATTGCCCCCTTTGATGCCTTTATAATTTTTTATGGGGCATCATCTGTTAACATGAAGAAGTTGGTACCCCCTTTCAGGGAGCAGTGGCATTACTAGCAAATTCCAAGAGCAGCAGAATTTTCTGCTTTTGCGGGGGTTTTGGCAGAGGTAAGTTAAGGGTTTTCCTATTTTGTAGGTGTACTCCAGCTAGCGAGTTGATCTGGCTCTGGAAAGGAAATAAAGAATCTGCCATTTGCTTTATGTTTTCATTCAGTTTTGGGGAAAGCTTATAGTAAAATTTAACAGAGAAGCCCAGTCTTCTTAGCCCTGTTTTTATTCCTGCAGTTACTCCTGTCTTTATGAGGTTAATCAGGAGGAGCCAGGGTGCCAGAGTAGGTTTTTTTTCCGAGGGACAGACGTAACCAACAGCAGTTGGCCTCAGGGCTGATATTATGGAGGAGAGCATAAGTGGTGTTAATCAACCCCCTCACCTGTTATTGAAGAGGGGCTATGAATTGAGTGAGCTGATAAAGTCCTGTTAAATTTGCTCACTTATACTTGGGGCCTTCAGATAGCTGGATGAGGCTGATCCACACATGTTTTAAGTTTTGCTTTCCGGGGTAAGTCTTGTCCCCTCCTCCCATCCGACATGCTTGCATGCATATAATAAATCCAACAACTGACCTCCCCTGGTGTGCCATAAGTTTTGCAGCTGCCTCCAAATTTCAGTTCAGCTATCCAGAACTTGTGTCACTTTTCTTTACAAACTGAGGCTTCTGAAAACTTATAACATTTTGCCAACATATAGGTATGGTAGATAAAGGAAGAGGAGGGTTGGTACTTTCCTGTGAGCTGTTCTAACCTATTTCCTGCTGAGAGGGGGCAGATTTGTAACAACTGGAGCAAGGCTGAGAACTGGCGCCAGCCCTGAGGCAGAATAGGAAAAGCAACCTAATGCACAGAAACATCTTACAAGGCACAGGTATGTCACTGTGATTAAGGCTTTATTTACTATTGTCCAGTCTGTAGGAGCTACAGAAGCCAGTTCAATTCTGAGCAGCAGGGCAAGTAGTACTTCCAGGAGTAGCAACCACCCAGAGCAGGGGTCCATTCAGCAGGTGTTAGATGAGGATGGTGTTCGGGGGTGGTTCAGGGCTACTTGAACTCTTAAGGTGTGGCCGTGTACGGGTTAGGCTGTCCAGCTGTCCTGTTTTATTTATCAGGTTGTGCTTTCTTGACCCTGGAATGATGGATCCAAGGGACAATGCCTCCAACTTTAAGAGCAGTGGGAGTTATAAGAATATACAGTGTGTGGGCCTGTCCAGGATGGCTGAAGGGGCTCTTTTTTCCAGTCTTTAACTCAGACTAGGTCCCCTGGCTGGTGGGGGTGCACTGGGTGTCTCAGTGGGATGATGTTTCGAGACAAGGCAGTTTTATGTATTTGGGATAAAGTTTTCCCCAGCTGCTGGAGAATGGAATCTTGGCTAGCCATTCCCAGGAGCTTAAGGGTTTTTTGAAAGTCTGGATAATTGGAGGGGGGGCTGGCTGAACAAAATTTCAAAGGGTGACTAGCCCATGGGTCTTAGGGTGCACCTAACAAAGAAAAGGGTTATGGGAAGTAAGTTCACCCAGGGGAGACCAGTTTCTTGGCAGAATTTGACTAGGGTGGCTTTAAGGGTTTGATTTATGCGTTTAACTTTCCCTGAAATTTGAGGCTTGTAAATGGTATGGAGTTTTCATTTAATCCCTAACATTTTCAACAGTTCTTATACTATGGCAGCCATGAAGGCTGGGTCATTGTCACTTCCAATGCACAGATGCAGCCCATGTCGGGGAATGGTTTCCTTGAGTAAAGCTTTAGTCACTTCTCTTGTTTTTTTGGTGCAAAGGGGGGAAAGCTTCTACCCAGCCTGAAAAGGAGCATATCATCACTAACAAATATTTGTATCCCCGACTTCGTTTCACTTTTGTGAAGTTTACTGTGATATCTTCAAAAGGGGCTGTTCCCATGTGAGGGACACCTGCCAGAGCTCAGGTGCCCAGCAGAGGCCTGTTTTTGGCACAAATTGGCACTGGCTGCTGATGGTGGCACAGAGGGAAGCTACTCGGACTATGTAGTAGTTTGTACCAAGTAAGGCTTTTTTGATGAGGCTTATGGTTGCCGTTAGGGCTTTCAGGCAGGGCGGCCATCCTGCAACCATGGGGTCCAGGTGCTTAGAGAGGTAAGCAATGGACCCTTGCCAGGGGCCAACTGTTTGTGTCAGGACTCCCAGTGCTACTTTGTTTTTTTCATGCATGAACAGGTTGAACCTACAAGTTAACAACTGGGATCCCCAAGGTAGGGGCTCGGCTGAATTGTTTTTTGATGTCTTGGGAAGGTCCTCTCTTGAGCTTCTCCTCAGACAAGGGACTTCTTTTTTGGGGCCCATCAGAACTGCTCAAAGGGGTTTGGCCATGGCTGAAAACCTGGGAATCCAGATGCGACAGAACCCTGAAGCCCCTAGGAACTCATGAAGATTTTTTGTGGTGGGGATAGCGATGGTGCAGATTATTTTCTTTCATTCTGGTTCAAGTGTCTGGTGCCCTTGTGTGATGTTTAACCCCAGGTACTTGACCTGCTGTTTACAGATTTGGGCTTTTTTAAAGACACTTTGTACCCAGTCTGTGTTAGAAGTTGTGGGAGAGTCTGGGTCCCTTTCCAGCAGTTCGTTTCCATTTTACTGGCAAGTAGGAGGTCATCTACATATTGCACGAAGGCACACCTGAAGTTTTCCCGGGAGTAGGTGGCCAGGTCTGCTGTCAAGTCTTCTCCAAAGAGGGTGGGGGTGTTTTTGAAGCACTGCGGGAACTGAGTCCAGGTTAGATGAGTTTTCTGCAAGGTTTTGGGATTTTCCCATTCAAAGGCAAACAGAGGCTGGCTCGGGGAGGGACCAGTCTCAGGCTAGAATGCATATTTTAAGTCCAAGCAAGTGAACCAGGTGGCTGCAGGTGGCAGCTATCCCAGCAAAGTGTTCAGACTGGGAACAAGTTGGTGCAAGGTGATGGTGGCATTGTTGATAGCTTTTAGATCCTGGACTGGTTAATATCTTGCTCCACCTGGCTTCTTTACTGGTAATAATGAGGTGTTTTAGAGTTACTGGCACTCAATCAGGATTCTATCTTTTCTCAGGTCATATATGTGTTTGACTTTGCCTAATTGTGCTTTGCAGGGGATTGGATACTGCTTTTGCTGGACTGGGACCACTCCAGGCTTCAGGTTGATGAAGATGGGTGTATGGTTTCTTTCTGCCCAATTCTGGGGAAAAAGTTCTAGCAGTTTTTCTGGATTCTGACTTGAATTTTTTCAGCATGAAATTTCCATTCCTCACTTCGGAGTATGGTGATGAGGAGAGTGAAGCCGTTCCTGATACTTAAGCTTGGTGGCCCCTCAGGTTTGAAGGTAATCTGGGCTCCCAGTTTGGTTAAGAGTTTCCTACCAAGTAGGGGAACCAGACATTCAGGCAGGTACAGAAATTCATGAGTTACTTCATGGCCACCAAGCTGACAAGTTCTCCACTGGCAAAAAGGCTGTTGGCTTGACTGGTTTCCAGTTGCTCCTATGATGTTAGTGGTTTTTCCATTAAAGGGGGCGCAGAGGTTGTGACCACAGAATATTCAACGCCAGTGTTTACCATGAACATCATTGACTGACCCCCAACTTGTAGTTTGATCATGGGCTCATGGGGGCCAAGTTCCAGTGAGCCTGGTTGTTGCCCCTATTGGAGTCAAGTCCCGTCAGCCTGATCAGATGGTTCTGCAGCTAAGGTTGATATTTTTCTTTGGGGATGTTCCTTTCATGTGCCTGATTCTTTTGGGGGCACTCATTTTTCCAGTGTCCACTTTCTTTCCAGTAGACACATTGGTCTCTGGCCAGGGGTGCCCTTTTGGTGCTTGTACCCCCTTCTCGAGGTGGACCTCCTCATCTAGTGGGTCAGAATTTCTCAAGGCTGCTGCCAGTAGGAAGGCTAGAGTGGCTGGAGTGTATGGCAGGGGTGGTGGGTCTTCTTCCAAGGATCCCTGATGAATGACTGGCTTCTGGGATCCTATTCCTTGTGCAACCAAGACACTGCTTTGTCCCTTTTTCCAATGCAAAATTGAACCCAAGGGGAGCAGTTTCTAAGATATTTTTAGACAAGAGTTGACGTAGGGAAACTGATTGGGGTGGCCAGGAGTTCCTGTGACTACAAGCCATAGTACATTGACCCTGGCTATATCCAGGGTCCCTTCCAAGGGCCAGTCAACACCAAAAGTGGGCCACTGTAACTCACATAAGGTTCGGAGTGTGCCGAGTTTTATCTGAATGTCATAATCTATAGAGAAGCCCCTTTTAAAATTTTTGAGCATGCCGTTTAAGACAGTAGGTTTTGACTGTAATGAGCCCATACCTTGTGTCAGTAGCACAAGGCAGACAAAGGAAGGGGTTGCCTCTTCCAAGGCCACTCAGATCCTTGCCTGTTCACATCTCTCACGAGAACTTCGGCTCGTCTTAGCTAAGGCACCCGGGCAGAGTTCGGGTTGGCTGTTATGCCATATGACATAGCCACAGAAAACAGGTTAGGTCCCACACAGGCTCCATAGCACAGGCTGTGGAGTCAAAGACTGGAATAATAGAGGCAAGCCTCTGCCATTCTCATTCACACACAATCCCTCAGACATTATGCAGTCCCTCCTGCAGGGACTGCCTTATACTGGGATCTCAATACTCGAGATCTTAGGAAGTGATCAGTCTCCCCTTCAGCCTGGAGACAGGCCTGAATGAGGCCTTGGCACCCAGGGCCTTACCTTTCCGGAGTCTTCTGGCACTGTTCAGTCCAGCTCCCCACTGAGTCAGGCTGGGGTGTGGGGACGTGACCTGTAGAGACCACCTCAGAACAGGGTCCCATTAAGAGGACAGGTGGTGCCTACCTCATTCGCTCGGAGATTGCTGCTAGCCATGCCCATCAGTCCCAAGCCAGAGGCACAACGGGCCTGCTTGGTTGAGTGTCCCAGTCAGGGAACCAAATGTTGCAGTAGAAATGAAACTTAGATGATGAGAAAACCCAAGCGGCACTCAGAGAGGCAGAGGAACAAACTTTTATTATGTGTGGACCCAGAGGAATGTTAAGTCTCCAAATTTTGAGCCCTGGGCATCAGATTTTGTGGGGTTATATAGGTTTCTGTTTATTGGCTAGTGGGTTGCTGGGCAAGCAGTTAAATTCCTGAAGCAATTGGGAAGGCAGGGTTTAAAAAGCAAAAAAAAAAGGCGAGTTTAGCTTATCTTCCTAAAGCAGATGGCCTTGGGAGAAGGAGGAGGAGAGGATCCAGGGAGCTGTTATCTTTTCAAAGCTGTGGGTTTCTGCTGAAGAGGAGGAGAGAGTGCTGTTAAAGAGGCAGCAGCAATTTCTTCATCAGTACAAGGGAAAATTTTCATCTCTAGGGCTTCCTATTGGCCCTGGAACCTCACTCAAACCCCGACCCACTCCCACCAACCATCATTTTCCCGCCAAGAAAAGTACTTTATAAATTTATTTTTCCCCTTCTAAGGGTGGGCTGAAGTCTATACTTCAGTACCCCTCTGCTGGGAGAGCTTCTCAATAAAACTTCCTGCCTGAAATTATCAGTCCCCGTGTCCCAGTAAGTGCCGTTTCTCCCAACATCAACCAAAGAAAGTCTATGAACTGTCAGTATCATCCTAAATTTCATTTACTTCTTATATTCCCAACAATCTTATTTAACAAATCAAAAATATTTCTTAACAGCCTATATCAAAGCAAACACTGAGTAGAAACTGAGTTTTGTTTCCTTCAGTAAATTACAATTCATGGTTGAGAATTGTCTCTTATGTTTTCAATTATTTCACTAAGATGGAGAAAACAATAAATATAGAAAAAACTATTGTCTGTTGTTTGTTTGCTAGAAACAGAGAATAGTTCAAAAAATTTTAAATGTTTGTCCCCAAAGTTTTGTAGTGAATAAATATATATGAGAAAATTGTATGTCTAAAGAATGTACATTAATTCAGTGTAATTTAACTCACTATTATTTTATGTATCTTCTAAAATGAAAATCCTCTTTTCCATATAGTATCTTTACTGAGTTATTTGAGTTCTATGAAGTGGAAATATTTTTTAACTTAGTGTAATTTGTCTTTACAGCATGTTGTTCTTCCTTTGTTAGCAATGTAATATTCTCCAAACCTATTAAAATTAATATTAGAGAATGTGTCAATATTACCCACTGGTTTTTAAAATAGCTTTTCATCATCATGTTCTCCATAAATACTCACATTTAATAAATCCTTTAATCCTTCCAATCACATAACATAAGTATCTTTCTTTTTATCTTTCATTTTATACTCTGTGTTCTCTGTATTTATTCACTTTTTATCCTCTTTTCCTTTCTAAGCTAATTACTATTGGTATATCTGAAATATAGCCACAAAATCAGTAAGTAGGGCAGTAGGTATCTCAGGAGGAAGTAAATAAAAACAAATGTTAACATATCAAAATATTCAAATTTACTCATGCATATTTAATCATAGCACAGGTAACATGAAATGTTTATCAGAGTAGGAATGACTCATAA
>JAQZBX010090126.1:0-12548 GCA_029593785.1 Cabassous unicinctus
TTACATGGTGAATGAATGATTTTCTGTCTCTTCCAAGGGCACAAAAAGATAAAATAAGTTAATGTATAGTTTACATTTTCTAGAACTCTATAAGTTGAAAGGAAAACAAAGAGAAACAACACTACTTGACAAATGATATGTATGTAGCAGTGATAGAACCGTTATCAGAGAGAATACATTTTTTGAAGAAAAAAATCTCATAATAAAATATTTTTGTTACTGTGCTGAGAGTAATGACTCTTAAAGTTGGAATTAGACAAAAAGTTGAGCTTTAAGGCATTTTCAACTTACCTCATTAAAGTGGGAATGTCTTAAAATAATTTTCCTATCATTTTCCTCAATAAAGCTTTCTGCTCATAACTCTATTTACAGCCTCCTTTAACTGCTTATTTCTAAGACTATAGATTATAGGATTTAAGAAAGGAGGGGCTCTAGAGTAGAACACACAAGTCATCATGTCCTGAATTGCTTCTGAACTGGAGGTTGGCTTCACATACACAGCAGTAATAGAGCTGAGAAAGATGGTCACCACGAGGATGTTAGGAGCACAGGTGGAAAAGGCCTTTCCTCACTCTCCCCTGGTTGGAAACTTGACACAGTAGAAAATATGTGAATATAAGAAATGGTGATGCAGGTAAAGCAGCTACTAGCAACCAGCACTGCAGAGAAAAGAATTAAAATTTGATTGCTTAAGGTGTCAGAGGAAGACAGTTTCAGAAGAGAGAGGACATCACAGAAGAACTGATGGACCATGTTGGACTTACAGAAGGGCAACTGCAATATGTTGCCAGTGTGGATTCCCTTATGTGTCCTCTGGATGGAAAAATTATGTTTTTTCTTCTTTCACCATTATCTCTTTTGATACTTCATTTGAACAATCACCTTTGAGAATACCTCTCTCTGCAATCACTAGTTACATATATCTCTTCTTAGCAATTAGCATATACTATTTTTTTTTCAATTTTTACATTAGATTCATCTCTCTCTCTCTCTCTCTCTTACTTTCTCTAAATTTTTTTATTTCGTCCCTTGTGGCTTAATTGTGATCCTTCCTTAGCGTAGATACCATTATCAACCAAGAGAATGTTATTAGCATGAGATTTTATTTAAAACGTCCTATGTATTTTTACTTAATCATGTACGATAATTCTAATTGTAAATACAAATTGGGAAGCAATACACAGAAATTTACAAAAAGGAAAAAAAAATGGGCCAGTGGAAGATAAAGGAAACATAAAATGCAATGACCATGTAAAAGGCAAAGCATGCCTTCAAAGCCACATTTCTGCTCAGATGGCACCGTGCCTAATGGTGCATTTCCTCCTCCCATGCCCCTCATCCTTCTGACTTCACTGTTTCCCACACTCCAGTCTATGCATCTTGCTTAGGGTGACCATTCGTTATTATGGTTATATCCCAGCTGTGAAGTACTGCAGGAGCCTTTATGCAGGCCCTGTGCTCTAGAGCCTCTATTTATCACAGTCACACATTACATTAAAGATACATGGAGAAAGGAGGTATCATTTCTCAGGAGTCAGTTCCAAATTACATCCTTAGTATGTTCCATCATCTTTATTGTGGGATTCTACTGTCACCTTCTCCTCTTCTATATCTTCCGTCTTCTTCCTTTTCTTCTACCTGTCTTCCATTCTTATGAAACTTCATTCTTGTTTCCCTTTTACCTCTTACACTGTTTACCCTCAGTATCTGATATAATTCTGACAAGAACCTGAGATATAACTCATATATAAATTAAAAAATAAAGTCCCTTAGTGACCTTAGTTATCAAGACTAATTTTAGGACATCCATTAGTGCTTCATTTACAATATTTTTTATAAAAGATCTCATGAATCTTTAAATACATAGAATTTGGGAACACATCTTAAAATATTCCCATTTTTTATAAAATACTTAAGAGTATCTTTGATTTAATTCATGGAATAATTGAATATCCCAGAAAAAGTTCTCAAAGAAATATTTCCAATAACAACTATTACATTAATGTAAGATTTGTAAAAAATTCAATTAGAAGATCTATAGAAACAATAAAACAATTGTTAAAACATATTCTTTGGGAACAGTTACTAGAGGATATGCAATTCTGCTAGACATTTTGTTTCCATTTGTACTCTGAATTTCTAACTATAAATATTTCTTACTATTATTACATATTTGAAAATTTTAAGGCCCCAAATTTACCAATGAATGATACCTTAGTAAAAATATGATCAATTGATTGACTGATTCATAAATTAATTAATTTCACTAGAATAAATATTGATGATTCTAGAAAAAGGAATAATGGTTATAATAGTTTTCCTTGAACTCATGATAAGTATGTATTATTTGTAGGGGTCAGTATTTATTGTTTAATTACTTCAAGTGACTAAGATAAAATATGTTGTGTCTTCTGTTACGTGTACTTAATGCTATGTTTTCCCATAAACCTGAACACATATAAGAATTTCAATTATCTGTGACATAAATAGATTGTGTTCTGTTCATTTGCAAAGCATATGGATTGTACATGATGGATGAGTTATTGGATGAATCTCTCACAACTAATTCCTTGGTAATATTCTTTTTCATAACTGTTAATGTATGGTTGACTTGATGTTAAATGTTGTTAGCTAAATACACATAATTAGCTTTCCTAAGTTATGCCCTTTCATTCTGTAAATTATGATCTTAAAAATAATTGTTTGATACAAAGTTTAATCAGACTAATAATTCCAAGCAAATGAAAAAGGAAAAGAAAAACCTACATTTTTCATGTATTATTACGTTTTATATTGTTCCAAGTAATATGACAATATAAGTCAGTATAAAAATATTGAAAGATTTTTTTTGAAAAATTGTGAGCATTTCCTTATCTCTGGCCTGGAATGAAATATTTTAATACAATAAGTAAAAAAAGACATTGGTCTCATTATGTGAATACCTTACCTATCTATATTTTCTATTTTAGTTCTATCATTAGGGTTTCTCAACAAATAAGAAAACAGGTGAGGGAAAGACGTGTGGGTGATTCATGGAGTGAGGTAAAGGAGCAGAGAAAAATGAAATTAATAACAAAGTACTTAGAAGATAATTTTGTCTTCTTATGCCAGACAGGCAAGTCAGGATTTCTGGAAATATCCAATCTCTTTCAGGTACAGGCAAGCACAAGTGGGCAGATTTATTTGAAATAATGATGTTCAGGAAACAATAATTCTGTTTCATAAAAAGTGTCTCTATATTCAGTTTCAGATGGCTTTAGGGACAATCCATGTGAGCACTGTCCTTGGCAGCTATAATAGACAATGCCCAGAAGTAATTTAGGGATATAACTTATTCTAGATAATGAAAGAAGAGGACATAAATAGAATCTGTGCATAAGCACAAATTTTGAATATCAAGCAATATTATTACATTGGAATCTATAAAATAATGTGGTGAATATTACTGATTCAATAATTAAAACAGAAATAAAGCCATAATTATTCTAATATTATGATAATTCTTATGACTTCAGTTTTATTTCTATCAATGTTGTCAATCAATGAACAGAAATTCACAATTCTAATTAAGTACAATTCCATTTGTGTTTACCATATGATTAGTGCCTTTATAACCATGAGTCATAAATTTTTGCTTATTGCATAACAGGAAAATCTTCCTTTATATAGTATTCAAGAAGACATATTAGTTTTTACTTGTTTATTTGTTATATTACCTTTCTCAATAGGCAAAAATAATTTCTTGTCCTCCACCTCTTAATAATTTGAGAATTTTGGAAAAGTTTTTTTTTTTTCCAAAACAGGTATCAAATTCTGCCAGTCACTTTTATCTAAAGGGCCATTCTTTTCTCCTTTGAATTGATATTTTTTTGTTACATTGCAAATAGGACTATATATATGGCCCTATTTTTTGTTCCATTGGTCTATTTGTTGGACTTTTCACGAATAACATTTGGCTTAATTACTGTTGCTTTGTAGATATGGTGAATTCTGTCAGTGTAAATTACCCAGCAATATTGTTCTTCAAATTTGCCATAGATTTTTTTGATCACTGGTTTTCCAGGATTAATTTTTAGAACAACTCATTTTTAGAAATTACAAATACACACACACACAAAAAAACTATAGACATTTTTATTCATAATTCATTAGATTGAGTAGATAGGTTAGTAAGAATTAATAACTTACAATGTAAAATTTTCTTATATATGAATTAGATCAATCTGTCCATGTTTGGTCTTCTTTAATTTTTCACTATGATATAGTGCTCATGAATAAATTGTGTACAGTTTTTATCAATTCATTCTTACATATTTGAAAGGATTTTATGCTATTTTTAGTATTATTTTTATTTTTACTACTTGTGAATACAAATAAAAGCATAATTAACTTCAGAGAAATATGTCACAGAAAGTAATCCATTTAAAGAGTTCCAGGTGCCTGTCCTGGCACAGAAAAATCAATAAAATAAAATAAAAAGTCAGAATCTAAGTTGTTAGAACTCTGAAGCACAGTGAATGGCTTCCAACAAAGAAACTAATATTGAATAAAAACAACGACAGATTTCAAGAAACATGTGAAAAACCTACAGTTACTCTAGAAGAAATAAAAGACCTCAACAGATCAATTAAAAATAAAGTTTGAACATTTCCTCAAAAACCTCCCAACAAAGAACAGCCCAGGACAAGATGGCTTCACAGATGAATTCTAACAATCATTCCCAGAATAAATACCAATCTTGGTGAAACTCTACCCAAACATTAAAAAATGGTACACTATGGAACTCATTCTATGAAGATAAAATTACACTAATACTAGAGATAGATGAAGATAGTACAAGAAAAGAAAATTATAGACCAATTTCTCTAATGACTACAGATATAGAAATCTTCAACAAACTACTTGCAAATCAATTCCAACAACACATCAAAAGAATTATACACCATAATCAAATGAGATTTATCACAGCATGCAAGGGTGGATCAACACAAGAAAATGAATTAATGCAATAAACAAAATTAGCAAATCAAAAGATAATCACATTGGCATCTCAATTGATGCAGAGAAGTCATATGAAAAAAACTCCAGCATCCTTTATTTATAAAAATATCTCAAAAGATAGGAATAGAAGGGAAGTTCCTCAACCTGATTAAGATTATATATGAAAAACACTCAACTAATATCATATCCAATAGTGAAATACTGAAAGTTTTACTTCTAAGATTTATAACAAGACAAGGATTCCCAATGTCACCACTGTTATTTAACACTGGGCTAGAAGTTCTAGCTAAAACAGTTAGGCAAGAAAAATAAATAAATGACATCCAAGTGGCAAAGGGAGAAGTAAAATTTTCACTATTTGCAGTTGACATAATTCTATATATAGAAAGTCCTGAAAAAATGTAAAACAAAGCTACTAGAGCTAATAAATGAGTTCAAAAAGTGGCAGGATACAAAAATCAGTAGTGTTTCTATACATTTGTAATCAGCAATCTGAGGAAAAAATCAAGAAAAATTCCATTTACAGTAGCAACTAAAAGAATCAAACATCTAGGAGAAAAATTTAACAAGGATGCAAATGACCTGTACACATAAAACTAAAACATTGCTTAAAGAAATATAAAAGACTTACATACATAGAAGGTTCTTCTGTGTTCATAGATTAGAAGACTAAATGTTGTTAATATGTCAATTCTACCCAAATTCAGTTCAATCCAATCCCAAACAAAATTCCAAAAGCTGGCTTTGCAAAAGTAGAAAGATCAATTTATCAAATTTATTTGGAAGGGTAAGAGGCCACAAATAGCCAAAAAAAATCTTGAAAAAGAAGAATGAAGTTGGAGGACTCACACATTTTGATTTTAAAGCATATTTCACAATTACTGTGGTGATAAAAAGCATGGTACTGGCATAAAGAAAGATATTATCACTAATGGAATCAAATTAAGAGTTCAGAAATGGACCTTCACAACCTTGTCCAATTGATAATTGACATGGATACCAAGTCCACACAAATGGGACAGAACAGTCTCTTCTAAAAATGGTGCTGGAAGAAATGGATATCCATATCCAAAAGAATGAAAAAGTATCTCTGCCTCATGCCTTAGACAAAATTAACTCAAAATGTATCAATGGCTGAAAAATAAGAGCCAAGACCATAAACTCATAGAAGAGCATATACTGAAGCATCTTCCAGACCTTGTGGGAGACAATGGTTTCTTATACTTTAGATATAAAACACAAGCAATGAAAGAAAAAAAAATAGTTATAGTTATAAAACATTGCTTAAAGTCAAAATATTTTTAAAAACCACTATATCACAAATGTTACTTAGTTTGGAAAATTAAATGAAATACAAGTTTCACTCTCCTCTATGCACCTATAGTAACTTACCAATCACTATTTAAGTGAAAATTTCTCTCAGAAAGCCATAAATCACATAAGTTATTTAGTTTATAAATTTTGTGAAATGTATGTTTCACTCACTTCCATGCCCTCATCTCCCCTTGGAAACAGTGATTAAATGCACTTTTTTTCCTTAGAAATCTGTAAAACATGTATGTTACTTAGTTTTCAAAACTTAGTGAAACTCATATTTCTCTGCTCATATTCATGCTCTTTATTCCACTTACAAAACCCGTTTAAAAAAAAAACAACTCAAACACTCCTGCTGTTTGAACAGGATGGCAGTGTATGGTGTTTTCTGTTTCAGCCCCCTCACAGAATATTTTAACAGCTGGAAACACTTGCAGAGTCATCTATCTGAAACTTGTGAAGAGAGCAAAAGGTTATAGTAGCTGGGTGAGTGATGAGTTAAGAAAACACAACTACAAACTTTAGGAGAAGGTTGTAATGCCACTGCTGTCCCCTCCAAAAACCACTTTATAGTGCAATGTGACACTAACTTATGCTCTCATTGTGTTTCCCTGGCTGTGTTTTGGAGGGAGGAGATTAACCCTAATGCCCATATTGGGTTGCCTATATGTCAGTGCCATTCTATGGATGGCTGTCTGAAAAACTTAGCCAAAACATTTGTATCTGGCTTACTCACCCAGAATTGACCTGCAGGTAGAATCAGCTTATTCACAGCCAAATCAGTTTAAGAAATAAGCAAACCATGGTTGCATGGAACAAAGGATTACTAGCTTTAAGATATACATTAAGACATCCAGGATGTAGGGATAGTCTGTTTCATAGGCAGTAAAGAGGTTATTCAATCCCTGTAAGATAGGAAATTTTTAAGGCTATGAGTGTATACAAATGAAAATACACAGGCTCATAAAAGGCAGCAAGGACCTCATAGATTCATCTCAGTCTCATCTCCTTGATAGAAAATCTAGACACTGAAGAAGAGCACCAGCCAACACAGAGGATATTTACAAAGATTGTGTGAAAGATTATATTTGCATATTATTTGCTTCTGGTACTCAAGGAAATCTCTGTTTTATCTCTAATTGAATACTAATTTAAGGAATAAACTCCTCAGGGACTAACCTTAGAGATAACACATGAAAATTTTAAAATGTGCAGTATGCAACAAATGATCATAAGACATTCAAAGAAACAGAGAATGTAGTCCCATCTAAAGGACTAAGGTAAAATTTAATAAACCAAAAACAAAGAATAAAAGATTTTGGATACATGATACAAAGACTTTTTGAAAATGATCTTCAAACAAAGAGAAAGAACTAAAGAATATAAGTAAAACAATGAATGAAAATATGAGACTCAATAAAAAGATAGAATTAAAAAATATAAAAGAACCAAGCAAATACTCTACCTAAAGATCACATTACCTAAAATAAAATAATCCTTAGATGCTTTCAAGAACAGATTAAGACTGGTAGAAAGAATTCATGAAGTCAAAGATAATTCAAATAAAATGATACAGGCTGAGGAACAGAAAGAAAAATGAATGAAAAAAAAAGTGTGAACAGAGCCTAAGAGATCTGTGGGACAAAATTATGCATACCAGTAAAAGTATTATGGGAGTCTCATATGGAGAAGTCTAAGAAAAATGGAAAGAAGAAATGTCCAAACAAATAATGGTGAAAAACTTCACAAATTAAAGAAATTAAAATACATATTCAAGAATCTCAATGGAATCCAAATGTGATAAATCTGGGGGAAAAAAATCCTGCCAAGATACAATATAATCAAATTATTTTATGCCAAGAACAAATAGAGATTTCTCAATGCTACAAGAGAATAGCAAACTATCTGTATAATGGTGCCCCAATAAGATAAAGTTTTGATTTCTCATCAGAATCCATGTAGGCAAGAAGGCAGTGAGAGCAAATATGCAAAGAACTGATAGAAAATAATCACCAGCCAAGAATTTTTTTATCTCATCAGATTGTTTTTCAAAAATCAGGGAGAGTCTAAAACATTCCCAGATAACACCTGGAAAGCTCATCACCACTAGATCTGCCCTACAAGTGACTATAAAGGTAATTTTTGGACTGAAGCCAACATAAAATAGACAGTAGTTCAAAGAGTCATAAATAAATAAAGATCTTCAGTACAGATTACTGTTATGGATTGAATTGCATACCACAGGATGGACTCTGTCTTGGTCTCCTTTCTGGTGGAATTTGTCCATTCTATAAGATCTCCTCACATTGCTGCTTCATGTTAAACTGTGGCCCATCTGAATCAGATTTGGCTTTAATTCAGAATATTATCACCCTTTAAAGCAGAGTGAAAGTCAGATGGAAAGGAAAGCCACAAGGTACAGCAAAAAGATAGAAGAAAACGGAACCCAGAAGAGTAAAGAGAAGACATCATTTTGTGCATTGCCTTGATGAAAAATCCAAGGAACTTCAAAGCTTGCCAGCTGGACTTTAAGAAAGCAAGACTTCCTCTATCCTCTGAAACCATGAGACAATAAATTTCAATCAATTGTGTTATATTTGTTTTAGCATCTAGTAACTGTGTAATTGAGAAGTCAAAAGCAATTATTGCACTGAACAATTTGGATATAACTCCACATTTTATATCTTACAAGTCCTAAAATGCAAATATCTACAATGTAAAAAGATATCATTTTTAACAAGTAAAACAGAAAGGTTGGTGGCAGAAGGGTATGAGAATGGTGCAATAGCTGCAGTAACTTTAAATATAAATGGATTAAATTATCTGGTCAAAAGGCAGATATTGGCAGAAAGGATAAAAAAAACAGAAACCAAATCTATGCCATTTACATGAGACTTAAAATAAATTTAAAGACACAAGTGGTTTAAATGTGAAAGGCTAAAAAAATCAGTGGATATAATAACAAAATTCTGAACACATATGCACGTAAGAATAGAGCCCAAAAATATATGAAGAAAATATTGACAGATTTGAAAAAGGAGAAGTAGATGCTTCTACATTCATAGTAGGAGACTTCAATACACTACTTTCAATAATAGATAAAACCACTTTCAAAAATGAATGGAATGTCTGGACAGAAGCTAATGAAGAAATAGAAGACTTGAATGAAACTATGAACCAACTATGTCTAACAGAAATATACAGGAAATAAAGTTTCAACAACAGCAGAATCACATTCCTTTCTTGTACCCATGGATGATTCCCAAGGATATACCAAGGATATACAAAACAAGTCTCAACAAATTTACTGACATTGAAATCACACAGTGAATATTATCTGACCACAATGGAATGAAGCTAGAAATCAATAACAGAGAGAGAACTGGAAAAGTCACAAATATATGACTATTAAACAACACACTCTTAAACAACCAATGGGTCAAATAAGAAATCCAAAAAGAAATTAGAAAATATCTTCAGGTGAATGAAAATGAAAGCATGATATACCAAAACTTATGGACTGCAGTGAAGGCAATCCTGAGAGGGAAATCTAGAGTTCTAAATTCATAGAATAAAGAAGCGATATCTCAAATCAGAGCCCAATCTTACTCCAGGAAGAATTAGAGCCAACTAAATCCAAAATAAGAAGAAGGAAGGCAATAACAAAGGTCATATAATAGGTAATAAGGAAAAAAAAACATAGAATCAATAAAGCCAAACCTTGGTTCTATGAAAAGATCAATAAAATTTTTTAAAAAATTTGCCTAGACAGACAAAGAAAAAAAGAGAGAGGACACAAATGACTAACATCAGAAATGAAATGGGGAGCATTAATAATGATCCCTCAGAAATAAACAGGTATGTGAGTGGATACTATGAAAATTGTATGACAACATATTAGAAAACCTAGCTGAAATGGAAAAATCCCAATAATATAAAATGGAAAAATTCTAATAATATAAAATAAAATATATAAAATATTAAATATCATAATATAAAACATAAAAATATAATTGTATAAAAATATAAAATGTAAAAACTCCTACACTGATTCAATAATATATAGATAATCTCAACAAATCAATAACAATTAAAGACACTGAATCAATAAATAAATCCCCTCAATAACAGCAGAAAAAACAAAACCAAATGGCTTCACTGATTAATTTTTCCAAATAATCCAAAAATCATTAACACCAATCCTTCTCAAATTGTTCCCCAAAATTCAAGGGTATGATAACTCCCTAACTCATTCTTTGAAGCCAGCATCAATTTATTACCAATGTCAGATGACACCATAAAAATTTACAGACCAATATCCCTTATTAATATAGATGCAAAAATGGTCAAAAAAAATTCTAGCAAACTGAATCCATAAGCACTATGAAAGAATTATACACTATGTTCAAATTCGATTCATCAAAAGTATGCAAAGTCATTAAAGCATAAGAAAATAATTTAATGTAATGCACTCCATTAATGGAGCACATGGAAGAATGCCTGACAAAATTCAGCAACCTTCTTGGTAAAACACTTAGAAATCCAGGAATGGAGGAAACTACCACATCATGATAAAGGGATTATATGAAAAACACATAGCTAACATCATACTAAATATAAAAGCCTGAAAAATTTCCCCCTAGAAGAGGAACAAGACAAGGATACCCACTGTCACCACTGCTATTCAACATTGTACTGGACATCCTAGCCAAACAATTAAGCAAAAAAATGGCATAAAAGTCATTCAAATTGAAAAGGAGGACATAAAACATTTCCTATTTACAAATGAATTGATCCTATATCTAGAAATTCCTGGAGAATTTGCAGCAAAGCCTATGGAGCTAATAAACTCAAGAAAGTTGGAGGGGTAAAAAGATCTATGCACAAAAACGGTGATGTTTCTATACGCCTGTTATTAAATCAAATCTTATAATCAAACCAATATGATACTGACAGAGGGAAAGACATATAGAACAATGGGATTCATTGGAATGGAATAGAATTGATAATTTGGAAATAAATCCTCACTATGGCCAATTGATTTTTATAAAGTTGCCACATTCACTCAATGGTGTAAGACTGTTCTCTTCAATAATTGGTTTTGGAAAGACTAGATGTCTATATGCAAAAGCATGAAGGGGTATCCCTTACCTCACACTAACACACAATACTTAACAGAAAATGGATCAAACACTTAACAGTAAGATCCTAAGTGATACAACTACTAGAAGAAAACACAGGGAAACATCTTCAGGACCTTGCATTTGACAATGATTTCTTAGTCTTCACACTAAAAGCAGAGCAAGAAAAAAAAATACGTGAATGGGATTCCAAAATACATGAATGGGAATCCAAACAAAATTAAAAATGTGCATTTTTATTAATCAAGAAAATATTAACAACAAACTACAGAAAGGGAGAAAAGCTTTGGAAAACACTTATATAATAAGGTTTAATACCCAGAAATTTCAAGAAAACCTGCAACTCAGCAAAATAAAAACAAAGAACCAAATTTTGAAAGTTGTACAGAATAGTTGACTAGACATTTCTCCAATGAAGTGATAAAAATGAACAATAAGCACATGAAAGGATATCCTATATCATAGGCATTAGGGAAATACAGTTCAAAAAATCGAAAGAGATAGCATTATGCACCGAAGAAAATGGTTATTTTAAAAAAATCTAAAATTAGAAGTGCTGGAGAGGATGTGCATAAATTAGAACACTCATTCATTGTTGTTGAGAATGTAAAATAGGGCATTAATTGTGGTTTTGGCATTTCCTCAGAAAGTATAGAATTACCACATGTCTGGGCAATCCCACTTCTAGGTAAATCCATCAACGAATTGAAATCAGTGACTATTACAGATATTTACACAGTGATATTCAGAGCAACATTATTCACAACAGCAAAAAAAATGGAAGCAACTTAAGCATGCACCATCAGATGACTGGATAAACTGAAGGCAGTATGCATGCGTATATATGATTATTGAGTTCATGTGTTAAATTGGATAGGCTATTATGCCCAGGTATTTGGTCAAGCAAGCAATGTCCCAATTGTTACTGTGAAGATATTTCATGGATTTAAACCATCATTAAACTGATTGCATCTATGGCTGATTATATCTAAGTCACCTAATGAGATTGTCTTCATCAGTGAGAAGGATGTGAGCAACAGAATCACATCCAATTAGTTGAAGGAATTAAGGGCAGAGAACTGATGATTTCAG
>JAQZBX010090127.1:0-12555 GCA_029593785.1 Cabassous unicinctus
GGAGGAGGGTGGGGGGAGGTGAACGGAGCTACCACTCTCCGGGAAAAGCTGGGAGACAAACCGGGAGGGGGAACGAAGGGTCGGGGCGCAGGACACGGAGCCCCTCACAGCCTGCCTCCGCAGCCTCCCAGGCGCTCCATTCCGCACTGGTCCGGGTGAGAGGAGAGCTGGGGGGCGGGGGGAGCCGCGCTGACGTCACTGCGGGCTGTGCCCGCCGGAGAAGGCGGCGCTGGAAGCCGCTCAGAGCCCGAGAAGAGGCGCGCGGCCCCGCACCACCGCTGCCAAGCCTGCCTGCAGCGGCTCCGCGTCGTGCGCCTGCTGGGGCAGGGGCGCCTGGAGAACGACCGCAGCCGAGCCTGAGCCCAGGGATGCGCCTGATCCGGGGCCGCGGAGCCGCGTTCCCAGCAGCCGCCCCACCCCCGCCACCGTCTTGCGGAGCCCCGGCCCCCTTCCTGGTCCGTAAGTGCCCCCTGCCCGCGGTGTCTCGGCGAGGCTGGGAAGCGGGGACTAGGGCGCGAGGGCTATGGCTTCGGCTAGAGAAGGGTCAGGGAGCTGGATTGCTCTGGGGCATCCCAGCTCGGCCGCCTTGGGGGGCCGCGGAAGCCTGAGAGCCTCCCGCCGCGGGTGCAGGAGGTGCGGTGCGCTCCGACTGCGGATGGGAAGCAGGTCTCGGCCTCTGGGGCCTGAACGGTCAACCCTGGCAAATCTTCAAGGCCAAGGTCAAGGGTCGTGGGGTGGTCTCTGGAAGGTGTGGACTTAGAGTGTGCAGAGAGGGGAGAGGCGCAGGGCCGTTTGGAAGTTGTGAGACTGCAGGCAGGTTTAGCAGAAAGAAGGGAACGCTTCCGAAATGAGCTTTCTGGGTAGTGTCTGGGCTGCCTCCTCTCTCGCCCCTCTCCTTGGCTCCCTACTTCCTTTTCTCACACCCGCCCCCCACAAAAAAAATAACCTAGAAGGTGGCTTTCAGGAAAAAAAAATTTAAACAAATAATGCATCACCCAGCACCCACTCTAGACAAGATTCATGGTATTTTTTTCCCCTTTCTGAAATGGGAAGTCGTTGGAAAATCCTTTCTGCTCTGCCCCATTCCTTGCCCCAGAACAGACCTCTTTGATCTGTCTGTGGGTGTCTCTACAGCCTCCTCCAGCCCAGCTTCCAAGTGAGCAGTGGAAAAACGAGTATGGTGGTGGAAGTTGAGGTTGTGGTGTGGGTCTTCTCTGGAAGAAGGCAGTGGTGGAAGAAGGGGCAGATTTGGGCTGCCCATCCCACTCCCACCCCCAGCATAGCAGAGAGGTAGCAGAAACTGGGAGAAGTTCCGAGGTCAGGTCATGAGAGGCAGGCAGGCATCCAGAAATGCAGTCTAAGTCTTTGTGGTTGGGGGGAAATTGTGCTGCAGCATAAGGGGAGCACCTTTTTGAGCCCCCATACTGGAAGAAGTGGTTTCTACAGCCAAGGAGAGGAAGAGGATGGAGTTTTGAGTGTCTGGCTTTGAATCAAGGGATAGAGGGTAAGCTAGGTGGATACTGAGAGAGGTGGGTGTCATGCAGCATCCATGGCAGGAGACTTCATCAGCAATGCCAGCTGCTGGAGACCCTGGGGTGTGGGGGGGTGCTGCTCTACCCAGGCCTTTTCAGTAGGGGCATTTGGGGGCTTCTGCCTGGCCTGGGCCTCTCTGGAGCCCATAACCTGGCTGCCTAGGCCTCAGCTCCTGAGGAGAGGGAGGCCCAAAGTGGGAGGTGAGAGGTCACTCTAGCCCACTTGCCCACATATATGTGAAGGTGCGTGTGGGGACGGCAAGGCCTCCCTGGAGCTAGGCATTTCTGAGCTGGCCCAGTGCTGGACCTCTGGCCTGACAGCACTTCCAGTCCCCAGACAATAGGGAAATCAGCTTAATCAAAGCTTGGGCCAGAAAAAAAAGAGCAAGGGAGAGAGGGGACTGTGGGGAGAGGGGACAGCAGGGAAAGGGCACCCTGGCCTTCACCTGGGTTGTGGCTAGAGATTTAGCCCAGGTGTTAGGACCAGAGGGCTCAGGAAGGAAGCATCAGTTCCAAGGCCAAATGTCTGGCCAGGTAGCTGTGGCTGCCTGGCCTGAAACTCAGAGCCCTGATGACCTCAGGCAGGATGTGGGTGTCTGCACAGGACTGTCGGCTAGGGTCAGAATTGCCCCCTCTCCTTCCATGTAACCTCTTAACTCACCGAGTACTGGAATGGGGGGCGGCGCGCATCAGGGCCCCTACAGTGAGATGTGTAACCACCAACTGGAAATAGGAACTTTAGCCAAAGCCAGCTAGGAGCCAAAGCAACCGCCGGCAATGGATACAAGAGCTCTGGGGTACACGTGTCCATGCTCAGGCAAGGTCCTGCCACCTGCCTTAGACCAGATGCTAGATGGCTGTATGGGTCAAGCGTGCAGGTGCAGGTTGTTGGGTCCGAGAAGGTTCAGGACTCTCGCGTAGTTGCAGTGTGAATGGACATTTCTGTAGATCCGGGTATGAGAATTCACAACTCGGGAGCTTCTCTGGTCCTCGGTAGAGGTTTGAATATGGAAAATGGAATCTCTTGTCCTCGGTGGAGACGCCTTAGAGGGAGGCCTTCCCTTGCGGAGCCACCTGCCACCGGGGCTCTCCCTCCTTCTGTTCGCTTCTCCTGGTAGCTGCAAGTGCCTCGGAGCTCGGGTTCGGGACCGCGGAGAGGAAGCGGAGGAAGTACTGGGCGCAAGTGGGGAGGCAGGGAGAGGGGCCGCGGGCGGTTCTCAGCACCATGGCCAGGTCCCGGCCTCAGCGCCGGGCCCCGGGGCGCCGACTCTCTGGCTACCTTAGGGCCTGCGTGAGGGCCTGGAGACCAAGGCTAGGGCCTTGGCGTGGAGCGAGGCATATAGAACCCAGACACAGTACGACGGGCAGGCGATGGGGCGATTGCGGCAAGGGCTGGTCATGTTTTCGCCACCCGGGATGCGAATCGGCTTGCCCGGCGACCTACCACCTTCGGCTGGCAGAGCTGGGCCCACACCATGCGCCTCCGCCCCGCATTGACCTGGACCACTTCCCGGGCCCCTGTCTGACCTGTGTGTGGAGCCCGACCCAGCAGGACCCCCAAGGCCCAGGCCCGGCTGCAAGTGCTGGAAAGTCCAATGTCTTGAGCGTGGCAGAGCCAAAGGGAGGGCACTCAGTCTGAGGGTGAGGGTGGGGGTGGAGCATCCAGGGCTCACACGAGCCTGCTGTGACTCTGTTCAGAAGGCCACCGGCCGGCCACGGAGACTGCAGCCCGAGCCTGACCCACCCCAATTCCCTCCTCCCAGCTGCCCAGTCCTCGAGGCCGGGTCTCACGATGACCTCCTTCCTGGGAGCATGGTTAAGATGCCCAGGTGCCCGAGGCTGAGGGCGGTGGAGCGAGTGTCGCTGATGCTCGGTCAGCCCGACTGGAGCAGGCAAGGGGTGGGAGCCTTCCCCTAGCCGCCCTTACCGACTCCTAACCAAGGGACTTGGTTTCCCAAAAAGGACAGCAGAGATGCAGCTCTGTGGACAGAGGTCTTCCATACCGGAACTGAATCCAAACCGGGCTTTTAATTCTTCTCCCAGAGGCCCCACTGTCCTCAGCTTGCCAGCGGGGCCATTGGCGCGCTGTTGCCCTGAGCCTCGCTGAGGAGCCATTTTGTGCAGCATCCTGCTTAAATCACACTCCGAGGGACTCATTCTTCCTTCCCTCTTCCCTCTCTTTCCCTCTGGGTCCCTGTCTCCCCTCCCTCTGTGGCAGGTGAACGGTGCTTTGCCGCCCCTCCCCGCCTCCGCAGCCCCGCCCATCCCACCCCGGGGGTGGCCCAGAAGGACTGGGGCTTGGGAGGCCGCCCCCACACAGCACCAAGAAGGGGAGACAGTGCGGGTTCCTGGAGCTGCAGGAGGAGGGGGAAGCAAGAGGAGCCTCCCAATTATGGAAATCCTTTAGAATTAACTGTCTCGGGCCCAAATTCCCGTGGTTCCTTTCCAAGCCCCGCTGCTGCTTTCTCTCTGTTTCTCCACCGTTCCTGTCTTGTCTGGCCCTTGCTTACCTTCTGGAAAAAGGGATGTGTCTGCAAAATGGGATTTGGAGGGAAGCGTGTAAATGCTAGGGCTGGTGGGCCACGAGCTGGCTGGGAAGGGAGCTGGACAAGATGCACCTTGGACATAAAGGTCAGGAGAAACTAGAATACACCTGAGACAAACGTTCGGGAAACGGGCGCTTTACAAAATCAGGAACTTGATGAAATTGGAATGTGTCATTTTTAGGGGAGACTGGGGGAAGAAAAGGATATTTAGAAAAATAATAAAATCCTTTGCAAATCACCCATTTTCCACCTCTTTGGAATCCATCCTGTGAGGGTTTGCCTGGCAAAGAGCGCCTCAGCGCCCCTGGCCCCATTGATATGGACCGGTCTGCATACCTGGCATCCAACCCCGTTGAGCTCGGCGCTAGCCCCAGCCGCAGGAGACTGGGAGAGCAAGCCCGCATCTTGACCGCTGGAAGCCAGGGTTTCTCCCGCCAGTTCCGCAGCCGAATCTTTCCCTAGTTCTTGGCTGAAGATTTTCCTGGCGGCGCCTGGGACCAAAGATTCATATTCATTCTCTCTCTCTCTCTCTCTCTGTCTCATATTTAATCTTTCACCTCCCAGGAATGGCTGGCAGGCAAGGGTGAATCCGAAGGCCCAAGGCTGGAGGGTAGCCGCAGCAGCAAAAAGGAAGGGGGTGACTGCCAGGGTAAGGGAGAAGGGGCGCCCATCGGCCCCTCACATCTGGAAGGCAGCAATGGGGCCACCGGTCCTGCCAGACCCAGTTCAGTCAGGGTGGCAGCCCTTTTCTCCTGCTGCAGCGGCGCGGGGCCAGTGGGCCAAGGGTGTGCTGACAGCCTGAGCAGGAGGGCCGAGGCGCGGCTCTGGCTCTCATTTTTCGGTAGAGCAGGAATTTAACCTGCTGCCGAGTTCGGGCCTAAAATAACCCCAAGAGCACTAGGCACAAATGGGTTGTACTCTTCTGGTCGTGTCTAGAAACGGTGAAGGAGGAGGGACCCAGAGGGCTGGTACTGAGGTGCCTGGCCCGAGGGTAGCTCTGTTTGGGAACCTTAGTCCTCCAGGCGTCGCGGGTGGAACCTTGCGCTGTCGTGCGACCGACCCGCGCGCGCCCAGCCCCTTAATCCCCGCTGCCAGCCTCGGCACGTGGGCTGGATGTCCTGCAAGGTGCAGGGAATGGGGAGAGGAGAGGGGAGCTAGAGGTTAAACAGCTCCTGCTCTCAGCCTCCCCGGCGCGCTCTCGGCCGCCCTGGAGCAACCATCACCACGCCCCATCATTCGTGTCCCCAAACCTCGTCCCCGGAGCACACTTGGCTCCCTAACTCGGATGGTCCGCGGTGGCTGCCGGGTTCCCTTGGGCTTGGGGGAAGACAGAGCAGTTTGGAGGAAAGGCCAGACGGTGCGCGCCCAGGCGCTCGGCCCTAGTGCTTCTGAAGGCGGCCGGGGCTCGGCTGCCCTGGCCGCGGGGAAGCCGTGAATGCCGAGGCCATTGTAAGGCTGGGTGGTGCGGAGCGCGGGAAGGGGGCTGGGATTTGAATGGGAGCCTGTGATTGGCCGAGCCCCGGACTGACGTCACTTCCCCGCGGGGCGATTAGCCTGCAAGAGGAGGGCTGGCGGTCCAGTGCGCTGGGGGCGACCGGGGCGCCCGAGGCTGCGGAGCGCACGGCGCAGGTGCCCTCGGTGCGCCCCGGGCTGCCGTCGGAGCGGGCAGCCGGCGCGCGGGCGCACGCACCGGGGAGCCGGGAAGGACAGGCCGGGCGGGCGAGGGAAGGAGGGAGCTGGGCGGGGGCTGCCGGCCTCGGTGTGGGAGTCTGTGTGTCCGTGTGTCCGTGTGTCCGTGTGTCTGTCGTCGTCCCCCCGCCCCCCGGCTCTGCGCGTGAGCTCGGGGCTCCGGGAGCGGCGCCCGCTCAGGCCTCGGCGCCGGGCGGGCAGCGGCACGTGGGCTCCACGACGCGGCAGGCGCGGTGGCGAAGGGAGGCCCGTTTCTCTCTTTGGTTATCTAGCTGTATGAGTGCCACAGAGCCGTCATAAAGCTAGATAACCGAAAGTAGAAATGAATCTCACAACTTCTGCGTGTGAGCGCCCGCGCGGCCGGCCCAGCCCACACGAGCCAGAGCAGCCGCCGGGAGCCCAGCGCCGGCCCAGCGGACCCCAGCCCCGCGGAGCGGCCGCGCCCGGACCAGGTACCCTCCCTCGGCTCCCTCTCCGTCGGCACTTGCCCCACCTTGGAGGAACCCGCCAGCTTTTCCCCCTGGGCCTCCGCCTCCCGCTTTCTCCCCCAAGTGCCGGAGGAGGAACCCCAAAGTGAAGTGGGCCGGGAGAAGGGAGGGGGTCGGGGTTGCAGAGGGGTCGCTGGCGGCGAAGGCGCCAGCCTTCGCCTTCACCCCATAAATCAGGCTGGAACAATCCGCTCCCGGAGCTGCGGACGGGGATTTTGGGATGCAAATGAGATGGGAGAGAGACAGAGGCCGGTGTGGGGGGGGGGCGGTGAGACGGGAGTGAGCGGTGGGCCGGGGGCTGCCCCGCCGCTAACAATGCGGCCTTTATCGAATTATTCGACGAGTCAGCCCCTGAGCACCATTAGCATACGGCTGGGGGGTTGCCGGAGCTTCGCCCCTCGGTGAGGTCAAGTTCTTGATAATTTGATCACTTTTCACGGGCTCTGGCAGCTGCCTTTGTGTGCGGTTGGGGGGTCTGCGTGCAGCGTGAAGCGGAGCAGAACTGGCGGGGAGTGCGCTCAATAGCGAGGGGCCGGAGCGGGGGCCTCCCTCCCGGACTGGCCGGCCCTGCCCTGCATACAAACCAAGCGCGGCGGGTGGGAGGGACCCAGCGCGGCCCCGCGCCGCCTGTGCACCGGCCCTGGCCCGACCACTCCTGCTTGAGCCTCCCCAACTTCCCGGAGTGGCTAAGGTGCAGCCAGACTCCCGGTGCCCCCCTTCTCTCTGCCCGGCCAAGTCGCAACATAAGATGTATTACAATGTCTGGCAAATAAAAAAGCAATTGGGGGAAATCTGCATTGCGTTCCCATGGCAACCCAATGCAGCACACCCGGCCACTCAGGCTCCCTCCCGGCCCCTCTTAGCTGTGCACCGGCAGTGGGGAGCTCCCCTGCACCCTGCATGGAGGTCCCGTTTGAGGTCCTCATCTGCCTCCAGGGTCACTGTCTTCCCTGATACCTCAGCTTCTCCCACAACTTGGCGGCCCACCCGGAATGAGCAATTGTAAACCCAGTCCTGAACCCTGCCTTGCAAAGGGAAGAAAGTGGGCTCAGACCCACTGGGGGGAGCTTACCAGGTGTGTGGGCTTGGTAGTGCTGCAGATGGGCTGGAAGGAACTCCAGCCACCGCCCTGACCTGGGCCCACATCCCCTTTCCCTTTTACACAGGCGGAAACAGAGCCGGAGGCCTGAAGGGACTCCTCCAGTGGCACAGCTCCCAAGCCCAGAGCTGGGGCCCGCTTCATTCTCCAGAGCCTCTCCCTCAGTTATTCATAAGGCCCGATTTCAGCCGCCTCTACCCAGATCCTGCCCAGCCTCTCGGTAATAATAGAAATCTTTATGGATTTCTAATAATAGATACCTTTTCCATCTTCATTCCATCAAACCCCCCCCCCTTTTGTCTTTGCTTAACAAAATTATTTTGCAAATAGGTTATATCTGAAAAAGGTAAAAATCCAAACCGTACAAAACGGAAACCCATTGGCTCTGGGAACGGAAACTGCGTGGCTGAGGTTGATGGTAGGGGGAGACTTTCCACCATATCACCTTTTGAATTTTTAACCACGGTGCAGTGATATTTATTGGAAAGAAAATTAAAATAAGAAACAAAACAAACACCAGGCAAGGAAGTCGGTCATCCTCTTGCCTCTGTCCTCAGTTCTCTCCAGGGATAATCATGAGGTAAAAAAGGCTTTTGTGAATCCTGTGGGCCCCATTCCCCCATTTTAAAGGCCAATCTCCCTTTTTCTTGGTAAGAGACCGGGGAAGGGTGACTAGCACGTTCCTGGGTCCACGAGGCCACGGCAGCTTCCCCAGGCCGCCCCTCCCTTCCCAGTGCACCTGGGAGCCTGGGAGCCTATCCTGACCTCATTTTGGAGGAAATCAGAGCAGTTCTTCCCACTGCTGGCTTGGCCTGCTGTCCGCCCCACCCCCGCACTCCCTGCCTGCCCCCTCGCCTGCCAGGCCAGGCTGGGCTTCCAGGTTGGGCACTGGGCAGGCCCTGGACCCCACCTTCCTCTCCCAGCACCATCATCCCTTTGCTGTTTTGCAAGAATTAGTCCTTCAGTAGCCCAGTGACTACTGGCTGGCAGCCTCATGCAGTCCTCAGTTCAAGTGAGCTGGGTTTTTCTTTTTCTCTCGTTTTCCCCTCCCTTCCTCCTTCCCTTCCCTCTCCTTCCTTCCTTCGCTTTTTCCTTCTTTTTAAAAACCAGGGTTCCAAACCATCTGGGCAGGCCTGAAACCAGGTTGGGGGGTCAAATGGAGAAAGAGCCTGCATGGGTGAGAACGCGGTTTTCTTTCTGCTTTCTGCAAAAATCCGTTGATGCAAACCTTCCGTGTCAGGTAAAGATTGCGGTGGCAGAGCTGGGGCAGCTGGAGAGTGGCTTCTAATTTCTTGGACTCTTTCCCCCCAAATGCGTGCGCGCGCGGGCACACACACACACACACACACAAAGGCCCTGAAGCAAGGCCAACCCTCCCAATTTTGGCCGCAAGTGTGAATGTCCCCGCTCTGGGCACAAAACTCGGCCTCCCCTCGCCCCAAGTCCTTAACAGAGCGATGCACTAAGGCCCTCTGGCCACTTCCAGGACCGAAATTGGTACCTTACCCCATCAACCCCCATGTGGCCTGCTCCCGACTCCTGGGGCCTGGAATTCTTCCTCCCCTCCAAGCTTCCTCTGGTCCCTCGGCCCCTCATATCTGGGCCTCACCTTTGCCTCCAGTTTGCGCTACTCTGCCTCCACCCCCAACCCCACCTCCACCCCCAGCCCCATCCCCATCCTCATCCAAAAAGGCTTGGGGGTCCTGGGACGCAGCTGCAGCTGCAGCATGGAAGCCAGAATAGGTTGGGATCTCAGCGATTCCCCTCACCCAGCCTCTTTCATTTTACATCTAGAAATATCGTGTTCAGAAAAGGCCAGTGGCTCGCCAAAGGTCGCACAGCAAGCCACCGGCAGGGCGGGGATCAGGGCAGCCACGGCGCTGGGTGAGGCATCGTTGTTTCCTTCTCTCTCGCCTGCGAACTGCCAACTCTGCACGGCCAGGTGGGCCTCTGCCGGGGCGAATGAAGAGCTGGCATCAGCGGGCGCCACTGAAAAGCAGGCTGCGTGGACCAGAGGCCTGATCTAGGCTGGCCAGGGAGCTCTCCTAGGCCGCGGTCTGACCTCCCGGGAAATGGGACCAGAGCGCGGAGAGCGCGAGGCCGGGAGGCCTCCAAGGGCCCAGGCGCGACGCTTAAAAGCATGAAGGGTCGGAATTAGGCGCTCATTTAGCAAGCGTTACTAATCCGAAATTACAGCGCTAATTCTCTGATCCGGCCGCTCCCACACGCAGCGACAGGATTAGAGGCGAGGCCGCCGCCCCGCCCCGCCCTCGCATCCCCGAAACGCGCCGGCCCCGCGCTCTGCGACCTGCGGGCTCAGCGCTAATCCGCCGCGCCGCGCTCGCCCAGCCCGAACGTGCCCGCTCCGGCGCCCAGGCCTGGGGCGGGCGGTGCGGGAGGGTCACCCCAGGGGCAGCTCGAGCGGGACTGAGGCGGCCTCCGGGGCCGGGGGGGCGCGGCGCGGTCAAGAACACGGCCGAGCCTTCTCCACCCCGTGCGCACCCACAGCACGCGGCCCTTGGAGGCGCGGCGCCATTTTCCTAGCTCTCCTTTTCCCCTTGGCAGGTCTCTAGCGCGCGTGTGTGCGGGGTACCTCCGAGCCCCATCCGACGCTGACTTTAGCCCCCTCTCCGCCATCCTATTTAGAGTGACCAATCAGCTCTAGCCTAGGGTGGGATGCGCGTCACCATGGCGACGGCCAGGGGCGCCTTGGCAGTGCCGCCCATCACAGAGGGCGAGCCTTCACTCCGCCTGGTCGGGTGTGAAGGGGAGGTGGGGACAGTTGGCGGAGAGTTGGAGGGCGGCGGTGGCTCCTCGCGCCCACTCCCACCCATTCGGCCTAGGGTAGGCGAGGGGAGAATGGGTGGTGGGGGTGGGGCCGGGGTGGGGCCTGGCTCTGCTCTGCCATGAGTTTCCCATCCCTGAAGACGGGCTCCCTCCCGTCTTGGAGGCAAAGGGAGTTTGTGTCGACTCTTTTCGCTCTTGGCTCAAGGATTCCACCTTCTTGCCTCTCACCCTCTTCTATGTCTCTCATCCTCAGAGAGGGGTGTTTAAGGGCCCCCAGAGGCCTCGCCCCAGCTGCCTTGCTCTTAAGTGCTGTGAGGTTGGGCAAGGCACATCCCCTCTCGGAGTCTTGGTAGTCTTGTCCATAAGATGGGTTGGATGGGTTGGATCGTGGTGGAAAGCATCAAGCACCCAGTGGATGTTCTGTCAATGTGAGCGCTCCTTCCCCCTGAGCAGGGAGGGCAAGACTATTGGGGACACGGCTCAGAGCCCCGTGGTGTCCGTTCTGGCCAGGGCAGCCAAGTTTAGGCGTCTCACTGCCTCCTAGAGCCAGCTTTTCATCTTGCCTCCAGACAGCTGGGAACCACAGAGGAGGGAAAGTTTTTAAAAACAGAGCCAGGGTGGGGGCTGCGGCTGGAACAAAACCTTGGTCAGTGGCTCTGAGAATGGGCTGCTGTGGCTCCTACAGTGCTGGCTCCTTCCTTCCAGCCGGGTCCGGCTTAAGCACCACTTTAAGTGGGCCCGGCATTCACTGGCCGGCCCCTCACCGCAATTGAGCCGCAGGGGTTTGAAAAGAGGGCCAGGGCCTCAATGACAGGACCTTGGGCCAGGCTAATTGGTTTTGGTTCAAGGGGATACTGGATTTGTGAAAAGCTCCAAACCGTCTTTCCCACGCCAGAGCCAGGCCACGGCTTTGAGGAGAAGGGTTCAAGGAGCTTGGGGCCAGGCAAGGGAGTGGATGACCCTGCCGTAATGGCAAAGGCATCCCAGGGCATGGAGGGTGAGGAGTTGTTGTGAAGCATCGCAAGTGCACCCCTGTTTAGGTGCTCAGAGCAGGCAGATTCTGGAGACTCGGCTGGGTGGGTTACTAGCTCTCATGGACAAGGCCCCCTCCTCTGAATCTGTCGTGCACCCTGGTTGTAGGTGTAAAAGTGAAGAGGCCTTGCTTTCCCCCACTGTGGCCATCCAGTAGAAGAAACCAGCAGTGGCCAAGTTAATAGTCCTCGTCCCTGCGGCTAAACCAAATCTGGGCTTTTAGAGTAGGGGAGAATCCTGGACTCTATCTGGAGGCAGGCAGGGCAGCCGGTCCCAAGCTAACCCACACCTGTCTCTTGGAATGTCCCTAAGTGTCCCTGAGCATGGCAGCAAGGCAGAGATGAACACAGGAGACCTGTGTCCTTTTCTGTCTTTTTCCGTTTTTTAAAAATAAAGGGCTATTTCTTTACATTCTCAAAGGTGAAGCATTGCTTTGTTATGACTCAAGACCATCATTACTGTAGGTAATCTGTAAATGCTTTGCAGATGTATCTAGAAGGGTACCAGACACCTCCTATGTATGTGGACCAAATGATTGCACACTCGTATTTGTAGCATACCCATTCTTTTATATACATATATGATGCATATACAGAACCATATGCTTAGGTTAACAATTAGTCATGTTAAGGATGGCGGGGAGAGGGGCTATAAACAATCAGCCCCCATTTGAAAATGACATGGCATTGACTGAGACCTGTTTTTCATGCTTCAGTGTGTGGTGAAGGATGCATTCCTATGTGATCATCAGCTAAAGAAACTCCTTTTTTATTATCTTCCAAATTTTACACCGCGTTTGCCCATGTGAGGCACATGCTATATAGGCGAAAGGTACTTTGAAGAGTTATAGGACTCTGGACATCACATTTTCCATTTTTATTTCCATTTTTAATTGCCCAGAGCCTAATTTCTTTGGGCCTCTGCTGATGTGCACATTTGAGATTCCTGTGTAAATATGCATGTGGCCTCTGCACGCCTGGACCTCCTTATCACAAAGTGTGCTCTCTTCGGTGTTTAAATACACACATTCCACACTGACACACGATTATGGGCTTGGGTGTTTGCCTCTTCTCTAGAATCGGGTTAATTTTCCCTCTGCTAATCCTCAAATCCATTAAGTTCCCTACTCCCCACCCCCACAAAAAATTGCAAATCCTACCACAAACCAGTGGTCTCACCCCACTTCTCCAGCAGGCAGCTCTCCAGGCAGGGGGCTGCAGCGAAGGTTCCTATTAGGCAGACTTCATTACTGTTACCAAATATACCCCGGCACATTTACTTGTCTGCTATGAAGTATTATCATAAATAATTAAAATTAAACTGCACATGTCAAAATAAATGAACAAAGTAGAGTTAGTGATCTCTTGGCCTTGGTTTGCTTG
>JAQZBX010090128.1:0-12551 GCA_029593785.1 Cabassous unicinctus
TATGCCAGGCAATATTCTAGGTTCTAAGTATAGACCAGTGAACAAAACAGACAAATTCCTGCTTTCATGGAGCTTATATTCCAATGTGTTGGGGGGGGAGGGGGAAGGTGGCCACAGGGGGTAGAGGGGGAAACATTGTATTGTGGCAGAGCTAATCATCCATGAACCAGACTTGAGGATTTTATTTCTCTGTCAAATGGCTGATTAGGATCCCCTAAAATGGATCTCCTAAACTGATGGAGACTTGTCAATGCAACAATTGTAAGTGTCATGTTGAGCTGAGCCACTTGTTTATATAACTTGTTTGTGTCCTTTTGGCCTGATCCTGGATGTACCAGTTCCATTGTTTGATGCCCACTGACCTTATAACATCCTGAATCTGACAGAATGCAATTTATTATGGGCAACTTTGGTGGTATATTCATTTAATGTCCCATTATCATATGCTCACAGTCTCTATCAGGGTCCAACCAAACACAAGGAGCCGGGTTTTGAATGGTATATAATTCTCTACTTCTGGTCTTGCTCCTAGAGGTCTGTGCTTTGACCTTCCTATTGGACTCATCATGCTGTTTTTATTTGTTATAAATGCCTCCAGAATTACTGGATCTGCCAAAGTTATGTGACCCATGTGCCAGGGCCATTTGTACCACAGCCTGGACTGGCCGCAGAGGACTTCATAGTCAAGGCACCACCCAAAACTTGAATCATTCTGGGACATTCAGTAACTGAGTTGGGGCAATGTTTCCACATGTGGTATATATTTCATCCAAAACCCAAAGAAGTCTATAAATTCTCATATTTTAGTAACAGAAGATGAAAGGTGCAATAACTTGCCCTTATCTTTGAAGGGGATGTCTCTGCATTCCCAAGATCACTGAAATCCTAAGAACTTCACTAATGTAGCAGGTCCCTGGATTTTAGTAAGATTTATCTCTCACCCTGTGGAACACATATGTCTTATAGGGCATCCAAAAACCTTAACACTTCTTGCTTATCAGGTCCAATTAATCATCATATAGTATACCAGTGGACCAGCATTATATACTGTGGAATCTCCAGATGATCTAGGTACTTTCAAACTATATTTTGACAAAGGACAGGTGAGTTAACCTAACTCTAAAGGGCAAGACTATGAATTTGTTATGTTGTCTATCCCAGGTAAAAGTGAGCTGCTGCTTTTGGCTCTCCTTATATTAAAGGGTTTGTAAAGATTGCTTTGCCAAATCAATAATTTCAAACCAACTACCAGAGACTTTGTTGATATGTTATAGCCAGGATACCACAAATGGCACAATAGTAGCTATTGGAATTACCTTTTGGGTTAGTTGTCAGTTATTCTCCACAATCCACAGGCTTTGAAGGCGTCAGCTTAGTAAATTATATGGAAACATAACGAGATCACTATTTCTGTCCCCCTGATCTTTAAGAGTTGCACTAATCTCTGCCATTATGGTGCCTTATGTGCAGTATAGTTTCTGACTTATTTTCCTGGCCAGGGTTGTATAGTTTTAAAGGTTTGTAATTGGATTTTCACATGCAAACAGTGTGATGGTTCTTCCAGATGCTAAGTATATCCTTGAAGCCACAGTGAGATAGACTTGAGCCAAGGCAAGGGTTTATCCGGCACCCACAAATCCCCAAATTAATAGGAGACCATGACAACATTTTTGAACTCCTTAAAGTATGAGACAGGACCCTGTATCCAACAATATTCAAAAGGTTTGGAAATTTCCTTTCCTCGGTTTACTGTTACTCTAGTAAATGACAGTAGAATTTGGGTGTATGTGTGGTGGGGGGAAGGACTGAGGGAATCACATTGCTTTATATACTTGTGTTGTTGCATGGTCCTTCTTCAAGAGGAACTGGCTTTTTCTTAAATCGATGGGCTGTGAATCTGAGAACTGGCTCACATCTGGAAATGGAATGACTGATGATAATTTTCCATTGCTGTGTGTGGTATCAGCCATCTGCTTCTCCATTTTTAATTTATCTTGTCCCTAAGAACACCCTGACTTTTTAGGCAGATATGTGTATCCTTGGGCTAGTTTTTCCACTACACTTTATGTTAATACCATCCACCTTGTCTCTAAGGTTTAGGTGCTGCCAACTGACTCCTGCTATACTGGAATACTACCATCCCACTGAAACTAAAGAGCCTGATTTTCAGCAGTATTTCCTACCGTCAACCTAGCCAACACACACAGATACCACTGAACTTCTCAGTGTTGCTGGAGCTCCCCTCTCTAGCACATTCCTTAGTCTTTTGTTAAGGATGTGTGCTCTTCTAGGAAACACATTCATCCGGTGTGTACTAAGATTTTATATTGTAATATTTCCACCTTTCTGAGCCATTTGAGCCCTTCCTCAATGCTCTTATAAGGCAGATCTGGCATATTTAATGTGTGCCATCATTATTTCCAAGATTCCAGAATTCACCCTAGCATATTAAGATAGATAAACCTACAGAGAGATATATCTTATGTGATTTTCCCAAGATTCATGGCTCAAAGGATAGTGCTCTCTTATCAACAAACTCTCCCTTATCCAGTCTTATAATGCATAATAAAATATTTATAATTATAATCAATATAATATAATGAAGCCTTACATATTAACAAAAATGAATTCGGTATTCCACATTTTTGGAGGTGATAGTGCTTTTTTTAAAAAATAATAAGCCTTATTTTTAAGAACAATTTTAGATTTACAGAAAAATTAAGCAGTTAGAACAGAATTCCCATATATCTGGCATCCAGTTTCCCCTAACTAATACATTATTATTAATATTACAGAATATGCAATAAGCGACAGTTTAAAATTCTTTTATGAATCCCAAGAAGAAAAAGATTATGCTCTTGAGCTAATCTATTCTTGTGGGTGTGGGGCCATTTTGATTGAGGTGTGACTCAAGTGGAGTTTCTGCCCTCTTGCTGGGTCTGATATGAATGGAGACAGAGAGAGAGAGACAGAGAAATGAAGCCACCATTTTGATCCCATCATGTGAAAGAGAGGATTGCAGGAAAACAGAAAAGCCCTGAGAGGTGCCGGTGTCTGGAATCAGCAGAGCACAGGCACAGAAAGAAGCCCCCAAGGGGCTGGGCCTTCCTAGCAGCTCAAGGCTTAAGAGTCGAGCCATATACCTGATTGCCCACAGCTGAACTCAGGAAGAAATCGGAGCAGCCAAGATTGAGAGAGGAGGCTCGGAAATAGAAAGGCCCTATGCCTACTTGCCCACAGCTGAGCTCTGAGAGATGGTAGATTCTGGAGGGGAAGGCAGGGACCTTGGCAGGGATTGGCCACCATATTTGCTACATGGCAAGACACCAGAATCACCACTAGCTGACTTTGGTGAGAAAGCATCTCTGATGTTGCTTCAATTTGGACATTTCATCGCCTTGGAACTGTCAGGTTTTCTCCTAATAAAATCCCCATTATAAAAGCCAACCCATTTCTGGTACTTTGCATTGGCAGCCCTGTGGCAAACTAAGACACAATATTACTTTATTTTGTTGCCCAAATTGTTCCAGCTTTGGCCCTTGGGAACTCTCTCAGTTAGTTGCTATGGCCCTTTGAAATCCTCCCACCAATGTGATTTTATTTTGTTGTGTTTTAGCATTTCCTTACTTTCTGCCAATACAAGATGCCCCAGGCTCATCTTGTATATTTCCTGCCACAGTCCTAGAATCAGCCATAATTTCAGGGAGTCCCAGTTCTCCTTAGTGGAGAGTGGTACTAGAAACCAATATCTGGGTGCCAGGTGTGCTTATTGCTTCCAGGGTTATTTTGCTTCTAGGCCCTCTCAGACAACAGAGCAAGGAAATATATGTGCCTATACTAACCCATGTATATACACATATCTATAAATACTTCTATATGTGGCCAACTGTATATATACTAAACTAAACATGAATTCATACTGATGTCTCCACTTAAATCCATTAACACATGGGACATTCTGGTCTATTTCCCTTGTTTATGTGTAAATTCCCATTCCAACAGTGAGGAATCTAGTTCCCAGAGATGGTGCTTTTTACTGAACCTCTCTATGTAGATAAATAATCTATTTAACTTCAATCTCCCTATTCTATACTATACAAACTATACTATGCACTACACTATATAACCTACATACTTCTCATCTCCAAGCTCCCCCCTTCTATACAACTATCTGTGATGCTATGGCTGGGACCATGCAAACTACATTTCCCAGACCAGCTTCCTGTTAGGTTGTGCATGGGAGACAACAAAGGGGAACTGGAAAGTGGATGGAGGGGAGAAAGACCTTTTATCACGTTTTATTCAGTTTCCATCAGTATTGCTCTAACAGCAGCAAATTCATGCCTCTGAGCTACAACTATTTTTTTCTTTTTTTCCCTTGCAGCATTATCCTCACTACACTTACTCAGAGGTTTGAATATAAGTCTGGATATGCCGCCTTTAGCCAATGGGAGTACCATCACTTACTGTTTGGGCTGGATGCTTCTTGGGCTGCCTAAGTTTCCCAAAGGTCATGGTTCCTGTGTGGGATGAGCACATGCCAGATTGCAATCCCTCTTCAGAGGTCTAAGCAACATCTGGGCAGAGAGGTTCACCAGAGAAGTCCAAACTCCAGCCCTTCAGAGTGCTTACTCCAAGCTTCTATGACATGATAACATTTCTTCCTTTTCATTTGACCAGCCCTATGGCTAGTAGCTGCTACTGCTAATATAAATCTTTGATGACCTCATTATCACCTTTTTGCTCTCTCAGTCTTCCAACATAATTGTATCCTAGCCTCCATGTTAAATGTACTCTCTTTGAAATGTTTACTTTTTTAAATGGATCTTGATACTTTCTGTCCCTTACTTTCCTTATCTGTAAATTGTAAGTTTTATTAGTGCTACCAGAAAATGTTATTGTAAAGATTAAATTAATTACTGGATATCATCACTTAGCACAATGTCTGGCACTTAAGTATTCAATGAGCAATGGTGATTTTTTTTTGTCATCAACTAGTCCAGTAGAATGGGATTTAAAGGCAACTTCCACATCATAAGACCAATGTTCCACTATGGAATTTTGAGCCTGGCTAGTTTTAAAATTATATACTAGTTTTCTCTCATCACCATCTTGAATTTTCCTTGCATCTTTCCAGGGCTGAATCAAACTGTACATAAGATCATTGTTGTATCATTTGTTGAAGTACTGGAATATACCTCTATTAATTAGTAAATATCCCCAGCATTGAGACCTCTGAGTGGCCTCTCACTACCCCAGCTAAGTTTTCTGCCTCCCAGAACCTCCTGTATCTCTTCAGTATCCAGCAATAAAGAAGCAAATACCTCCAGGATCCTGCTACAGTATTAGGGCCAGTGTCTATCCTAACTGGTTGACATGAAAGCCTAACATGTTAAATATTTTGTGTATTTCCTCTGCATAAGTGTATTGTCCTTCTTCCAGTCATGAATATTTCTAAAGTTAACATTGTTGAATGCATACTGTATGCCATACAATCAAATACTTCAGGTATTTACTATTATTGTTCACACCTTTTTTTAGCTGAGGAAACTAAGCACAGAGAGCACATAGCTATTAAGTGGTGGACCAGGATTTACATCACAAATTAACTCCAGAGCCTGTACTCTTCACTGAACGCTTACACCAGTCTGTCAGCATGAGGTGAGTTTCCCTGTGTGGACAGAGCAGAGAAGGGCACTATAAATTAAAGTTTTACTTGGCTTAGAAGTCAGGAGAAGAAACTACATGAAGGGATAAAAATGGAAAATTTAAACAAATATCACAACCTTCTAATTTAACAACAGAAATCAGGTTGTTTAAAATTAATTGTTTTCATTCATTGATGATGCTTAAGTTCTTTGTTTCCTTCTGAAGTTATTCTGTGAATCCTTGTCAAAATTAACAAGAGTTGAAAGAACATGACTCCTCCAAGTCCGTCTGGGTCCTGTGATTGTGTGCTGCTCTCATCATGTAACCTTGCAATAAAGCAGAGTGTGGTCTTAAAAAAGCACAAAATTTAGTTCAGACTTGGATTCAAATGCCAGCTCTACTCTTTATAAACTTCAGGGTATCCACTTTTTCAATTAAAGAAAACATTGGCTACCCCCTTACAACTACTTGTTGGATTAAATGACATCTTTTATTTAAAGTTATAGTTTTAAGATGAGCTTTATGATTATAGATTCTCATTCTTCTCTTAAGTTTCATGCCCCATAATTTAAAAAATGTTTCTGCTCTCTGACTTCCAGTTGCACTTGGTAGGTCTGTTTATTTGCTGTCAGCATTGGTTATCAAATAAGACTTGTTAAATAAGCCTAGTATTGGGGAACTGAGAGCCATTAGTCAGCTTGGATGTCACAAATTTAATTCCCAAATCTTTTTCTTAAACCCAGACACATCTCTATGTTATATATTTTAACTAGCTACACATGGAATTTACTTTTTTTATGGTAAGTAAAAATTTATAGAGGTGATATTAAATGAAAATACAACAAATAATAAAGAATCAGTTTCTCCAGGTCATTAGTTTCATGTTTTGTTGTGGTTGTTACCTAGAAGACAAATTCAGATCACAAACACATAGGCTTTAATGTTGGCTGGAATTTTATTCTTTTAAACTAGCTGTTGCTTTTCTTTTGATATTTAGTATTTAAGGATGCTAACATTGTTTTACCTAAAGAATAAAACTCAATTATGTCTAAAATAATTTTACAAGTGCAAAAAGATATGTTTAAAGATTGTCATTGCATCTTTGTTTATAAAAAAGAAGAAAAACAAATGATAAAATTTCCATTAATAGGGAATTGGTTAAATTGGTTTAGATGCATGCCTAAAATGGAACACTGTGAAGTTGTTATTTGGGAATGTTTTGGTTGTGAATATAAGAACCCAAGACCACTTACACAGGAAAACAAAGTTTAGTGACAGGACTTAGCATTGTTTCTTAGTAAACAAGATAGCTGGGCTACAGAAAAACCATAGAATCCACGTCTAGAAAACTATACAGACACAGTCTCTGTTATTACTGTTGTTCTTTTTCAATATGCTTTACTTTTTTCTATCTGGCCCACATGGCACATAGATCATACTTCGCCCATTCCCCTCTCTCTCCCTCTCTCTCGCATGCATTACAAATTATTGGAAAAGGACCATATTGAATCAATTTTTATTATCTGGGGGATAAGTTCACATAACACAAAATTGCTTCTGGGGGACTTGCTCTTTGATAAGTATAAAATTAAAGGAGGGGTAATTATAAAATTGAGAGATATATTAACATATATGGATTGTATGGTCATTAAAAAGAATGAGATATCTCTGATTGTACCAACATAAAATTTTGTTTAATGAAGAAAAGCAAGTAACAAATTAGTATTGTAGAATATTCTTATTTTTGTTAAAATGAAAAATAAAGAAAGGAAGTATGTGTAAGTTTGTATATGCTTTGAAAACAATCTGAGTGATACATATCTCACTTTTTATGTTGGTTATCTGTTGGGAGTATGTTTACAAGACCCACAAACTCTCTATTCTATTTTATACCCTCTTCATTTTAATTTTATAAGCATGAATAAATTATATGATAAAAATATATGCAATGTTTTTCAGCATTTAAAATGTTCTACTTATGAATAATTAAATAAAGTGTGGTGGTTTGGAGCTGTATATACCCCAGAAAAATATGTTTTTAATCTAATCCATTCCTGTGGATGTAAATCCATTGTAAGTAGGACCTTTTGATGAGGCTACTTCAATTAAGGTGTGACTCACCTCATTCAGGATGGGACTTACTGCTATTACTGGAGTCCTTTATAAAAGGAATAAATACAGAGAGAAAGCCAGAGACACAAGAAGCTGAAATCAACAAAATGAGAAAGAAAAGGGAGAGACCATAAATGTCACCATGTGCCTTGCCATGTAGCAGAGGAGTCAAGGATCACTGGCAGCCAGGCTTCTGGAAAAAAGCTTCGCCTTGACTGTGCCTTGATTTGGACATTTTTACTGCTTCAAACTGTAAGTTAACAAATTCCCATTGTTTAAGCCAATGTATTTCATGGTATCTGCTTTAAGCAGCCTAAGAAACTAAAATAGGCTACTATTATAAATTAGTCTAGAACATGATATCTAACTTTTTAGAATTATGATTGTATAGAAGAATAAAAATTGAAAGAAACCTTAAAATAATCTAACCCAAATAATTATCTGATTCTTGACATATCACTAATCCCAACAGGTAGTTCCCCAGACTATTCTTAGATACTGTCTGTGCAGCCTTTTCAGAAGGCTAATAATCCTGTCTGACTATCTGAGAGTTGGCTTTACACTAAGCTGCAATCTGCCTCATAATCCCTACCCAATTGGTCTAGGACATTTTTAAGTCAGCATTCAGGCTCCTAAAGTAGACATTTAAATGTGCTATTTTAGTAGGAAAACAAATATCATGAAAAGCCCATCAAGATGAAAATTCTCTGAGGAAGGAAAATTATTCCATTGGAAACAATAAGACACTGGACTTCTGTTTCTAGTAATATGGAGGACTTGATATCTTGAAAAACTTCACACACCACAAGTTGGCCAATACCATGTATCTAGACAGTATGTCTGCACAGGCCCAGCCTTCCCTTCATGGCTACTCTGACTTCCAAAATGCATGGTTTCTTTTCCTTACACTTTCCACCTCTTCTATTCCACCAGCTCTTGTCAGGAGAGGGACAGAATTAGAATAGAAGTTTCTGTCCTTGTTTTCTTTGCCTTTTGGAAGATGAAGTTATCAGTAAGGAAAATCAAGAACTTGTTAGAGGCTCTACTTTTAGCCAAATGAGACTTCCAACAGATGTCCAGAAAGTCCCTCATTTTGCCTGTATGCCAGTTCTGCAATTTGTGTCAGGAACCCATCATCCATTCCCTCCATCTGTTAGTCTGTCACCTTCAAATGTAAGCATTATAAAGAAGCAGCATTTATGTGTTTGGCTCTGAGATAATAATGATGTTACGTTAGTGCCTCTCTCCTTTTAACATCTCACAAATGCTCTCTAGTTTGAAGTCACCTGAACATTAAGTCATAGAGACTTAGATTTTTCTAGCTTAGTAACCCTACTGCCTTAATGTAGGACCTCCATCCCTCTTTCAGGAGTAACTTTGTTTTCTCTGGTATTTCCAGGAGACCCCAAGAGAGATTGCTTACAGTAATGCCTTGACTTTGCTTCCAACTACTGCTATGACACCCAACTGAAGCTACCCTATTCTCCCTCTGCTGCTTTGTACATTTGCTGGCCACTCTCCCCAGAATTTGTTACCCCCTGATTTAGCACCCTTTCTGCAAAGTCTATAGCTGCACTAATATAGTAGACCCTGCCACATGTGGCTATTAAATTTATATTCATTAAAATTAAGTTAAAATTTCACCTCCTCAGTTGTACTATCCACATACCAACTCACATATAGGCAGTGGCTGCCATATTGAATGTCATTGCAGAGTTGGACCATGTTGGTCTATAGGGAAATATCCTCTCACCTCTAGATTATACTTTCTTAGATGGATCCACAGAAAAGTTTCTGAGCAGTTTAAGGAATATAGAGCGTTCTTATACTACCTACACTTCAGCATTAGAACAGAAAAAAGGAATCAGAATAAAGCCTGGAGGGAGCAGAGGAGGGGTTCCTATAAAGATAGTTCCTTTACCCTTAATGAAAATGTAGAAATAAAGCCATAGCAATGGCCAATATTCTCTTTATGAATGTATGCCAGCTCACTACATCATAAATCAAAATATGACTCTCATGAATATCTGACTAATATTATTCTAACTTATAAACTTTGTCAGTAACTAAAATATAGTTCTTGAACAAGAGTAGTTAGGCCACTTCTCTGACTGGGTAATAGGAAGATATATGGTATCGCCCTACTTCCATATCTCTTATGATATATCAACTTAAAGAATATGGCAAGTAAATGCTTAATTCATTCATCTGATGAAAAGTGGAGGAACGTGCAAAAAGGGACTAAGATTTTTTGTTTTTTAATAGAATAGGGTAAATGCATCCTGTGTTGTAACTGTTTAATCATAATGACTCCTTGTAACACAACTGTCTTTCTCTAATTCTCCCTGGAATGGAAAAAATGGGAGCCAAACTAGCCAAGCTATAACCTAAGAGGAGCCATTTTCATTGTGTTCTCTGAAACTACATTCTTTCCAAAAGGGAAGCACACCTGGAATTGGCATAGCCCTCCATTCATCCGGGAAGCAAGTGTGAGAAACAGGAAGTGTGGTGCCACCTGTCTTTACTATTTGTCCACACTTCTCTGGGATGGATGCTGTAGTAAAGTCTGACTCCATTTTTGCTGACAGCTTTTAAGCCTTATCCTTTTTTTACCCCCTTCTATTTCATGTCTGGGCAAGATTATAAGAATGCCTGTGTTCTCCCTCCTGTAATGCTGGCAGGAAGTTCAAACCACACACCAGAACCCTCAGTCTGGCCACACCCCCTAACCACAGTAAAATTCCAAGCTACTCTCCTTTCCCAGCTCTTTCAGACCATAAAGACCTCATTATGTAAGTAATAACACTTTTCATAACCTTTTGGTGTGTGTTTGTGACATCATCAGTCTCAATATCTGAGCCAAATTTTGGGTGAGGGTTCATCCAATTTCTGTGGGATAACCACAGCAGGTGTTTAAGTTCTCTCTACTTAAGAATGCTTGGTTTAGTTGAGCCAAGTGGGTGAGCTAGAAAAATGGATTTGAAGTATTGACATTAACCAAAAGAAGACATTCTGATATAGGGAATAACCTAGGCAGATAGAATTGCAATACCAAATCTTAAAGTAGAGTGATTAGGGATGGGTGGGCTAATTGAGAGGGAAAGTCAAGGCATGAGAACTGTGGCAAAGAATTTTGGTGGCCTCTAGAAGCTAAGAGTGGCCTGTGGCTGACAGCCAGCAAAGAAATGAAGACCCCAGTGCTACAACCACAAATAACTGAATTCTTCCAATAAGAAGAATGAACTTGGAAGCCAATTTTTTTCCCCAGAGCTTCAAGACAGGAACGGCCCAGCCAAAATCTTGATCTCAGCCTGTGTAACCTAAAGCAGAGAACCCAGCCTTGCTATGCTAGACTTCTGACTCACAGAAATGTGAGTTAACAAATGGGTGTTGTTTTATGCTACCAAGTTTTTGGCAATTTGTGAGACTAATAAAAAATTAATGCAAGGAGATAACACTTTTATTATTTCTATCCAGCCACTATACATGCATCAGTTTAGTTTAAGTAACAACCACCATCTTCCAACACAGGACTCAGTTCCCAATCAGACTCACACTAAACAAGTCTTATTATTAATGAGGAAATTAATAACTTACTAATAATTCACAAAGGACACAAGAATTTGAGCCACAATCAGTGCCAAATCAAAATCTGTTGGGGGAGCAATGTGGCTCAAGCAGTTGAGCACCCGCCTCCCACGTGAGAGGTCCTGGGTTCATTTCCCAGTGCCTCCTAAAGAAAAAATCAGCATACAAAAAGTAAAAATAACAAGCAAAAATAACGAGCAAAAACAATGAGAAAAAACAATGAGCAAAAACAACAAGCAAAATCAATGAGTAAACAGATGAGGGAGCCATCTCGGGGGGTGGGGTGGAGATGAATTATATCAATATTATGAATAAAATGAAACTATAAAAAAAAAATCTAGAAGGTCCTCACTCCATCAGACTCAACTTATTAAAATCTCTTTTCTACTTTGGATTGTCTTTTTGCATTAGAGTGAAGAGCACTAACTATGCCTCATACAAATTTTACAGGGATGTCACTAAGTTTGGGGTTTCCTCAGGTTTTATACCTACTAATCATGTTACTACAAAGACTACATGACTAGCTTCTATTCTCCATATAGCTGTTTCTCATAAATCCACAAATTGTAGATTTATTTACAATAAACAGTACTAACACACCAGAAATATTTTTGCTAAAAGAATATGTACATAGCAGCTTCTGAAAGACTTTCATTTATCTTCCATATGGTAAATTCCATCAGTATTGACAAGGAGATCTAGCCCAGGTCAAAATTGCCAGTACTGAGGGAAATGAAACAAACTGAGATACAAACCCACATTTATTCCAGCTCTGCATTTTTCTTTTCTTTAAAAGAATCCTCTCTCCTGGGCCAAACAGTTCCCCCCAACTACAATTTGTCCTCTGATGCCTTCTGTTGTCTCAATTTACCAGTAATACCTGACTAGCTAGATCTGCACCATAAGTACTGAAAAATATAGGTTTGTTTTGTTTTTGTTTTGTTGTTGTTTACTTCAAGAAGCATCTAATCCCATGATTAATGGATATAAAAATATATATACCGGCATTAGGGGGAGGATGTGTCCATATCTATGTATCAGTTTCAGCCAGTCCATTCAGGACTCCAGCATATATTAATTAACATTTATTTTCCTAATATTTGAGAGTGCTTTTACCCCTTTCTTTATATGAATGTACTTTTCAATAGTTCCCATTGCTTATTTCCACTGAGAATCCATTCCATTAACTCTTGAGGATACCA
>JAQZBX010090129.1:0-12550 GCA_029593785.1 Cabassous unicinctus
GTCCACATAGCTCTAAGAACGATACAAGGATGCAAACCAGAACTTCCTGGCTACTGAATCCCTGATTTAAGCACATTAGTACACAGAATGAAGAAATTGACTGATTTTTTTACTTTGCTAACTGCATTATCAGGCCTCCAGAAATGTCATATGAAGTAGCACAGTCGACATTTTGTTAAGCAAGAAGCAAGAGAGAAAAAGAATTTCTGTAAGAAATATTGGAAAAATAGTTTCCACTGGATTTGAGAAATAATTATACTGGATGATGCATAAAGAATTTGCATTTTTGCACCTAGGTGATCAATATATTGAAGACAATAAAGTATAAAAAAGAAGTAGAATTAATAGTGTAGAATAAGAAAAAGTGCATAGAATAAGAATAGTGTAGAATAAAGGGAAGAATAAAGAATAAGAATGAGAATGAGAAGGAGAAGGAGAAGGAGAAACAGCAGCATCAGAAACAATATAAGAAAGAGAAATTCATCAACAGGATCACCAGTAGAGTCAATATAGCTGATGAAGAAAGAATTAGTGAACTTGAAGAAAATCCAATAGGGATGAACAAAAACAAATTCTTAAAAAAATAGTGAATAATATCCAATTGCTGTGAGACATATCAAACATTTAATATACATATATATGTATACAAAATATGCATTTGTTACAATAAGAATAGAGAGGGAGTGCATTAGGCAAAATATTAAAGGAGATAATGGCATAAACATTTCTAAAAATAAGAAAAGACATAAAACAACATGACCACAAATGTTAGAAAACTCCACTAATGATAACTACAAAATAGCAAAGCAACCAACAAAAAAACCACGTAGAGTCATTGGTCTCACTGCTGAGAAACAAATACAGGTAGAAAATTATGAAGGCAGAGGAAAATACATATCATGTACAGAAGAAAAACCATGAGAATTAAACCAGACTTATCATCAAAAATATTACAGCAAGAACATAATGGATGGACATGTTGAAGTACTGAAATGTATTAACTGTCATTACAGATTTCATTACCCACTGTGATGGTTAGGCTAATGTGTCAACTCGGCGAGGTAATTGTGTCCAGGTTTGGTCCAGCAAGCACTGGGGTAATTGTAATACAAGAGCATTTATGAACTTCAATCACCAGTGAGTTTACTGCGTGGGTGGCTGATTTCATCTACATTAATCAGGGAGATTGCATCATCAATGGGTGACACTTTTATCCAATCAGTTGAATGCCTTAAAAAGGAAAGTGATTTCAACATTCGGAGAGAAATTCTCAGCTTGTCATTGGACAGCAAACTTCTCCCAGAAACTCATCAAGGACCTTTCATCGGACTTTAATCGGAGCCCCTGGTTTGCAACCTACCTGTGGAACCTGGACTTGTGCATCCCCACAGTTGTGTGAGAGACTCTTTTAAAATCTCATATTATTGACAGATATCTCCTATTGATTCTGTTTCCCAAGAGAACCCTGACTAATACACCCACTGTAATATCTTTCAAATACAAACACAAAATAAAGACATTTTCAGGAAAATTAGAACATACACATACACAGAAAGGAATAATTTATAGCCAGTAATCTCGTATGCCAAATTTTTCCAAGCAATAGGCTTAAGAAAAAAGAAGGATTCTTGCATCTACTGAAATAATTAATAACACTAAAAATGTAAAACTCAAAGGAATATATCAAATATTGGATATTTAAATATTTAATTGCTTTAAAAATAGTTAACTAACAGAACTCAGGTTGGTTCATTTTGGGGCTTGAGCCATAAATATAAAGTTTATGAGAAAATTATCACAAAGAAGGCATAGTTAATAAAAATAAAAGGCCATAAAGATAGAAAGATCCTCTCTATATAAGAAAAGACAAATATAATTTCAAGATGAGCAATGACTCAAAAAGGCATACAATTAAAAAAGAAATGTGCACAAAGGATGTACAATTCGTTGCAAATAAAAATAAAGAGAAATAGCAATAAATAGATGTAATAAACATATTTTTATATTTTAGAGCAAAAGAAGACATATTAAAATAATTTTATTTGTTATTGATATGTGATAAGGCAAAATTTTAAAAATAAATTGAGAAAGTATAAATATAATGAAGGCTTTTTATTTTGCATAAATATAACGAAGATTTGATTTAATAGTGTTCAATTACCAGAATATTTTACTCTTAAAATAGAGGTTGAAATTTATCTTAAACATTCAAAAACATTAAGGAATATAGCCAGATAGAATCTTACAAGAAAATCTTAATATAAATTTCAAAAGAAATCGAATTTTATAATTCTATTGCTTGAAGGCAAACAATACATCTAATTACAATTATGAAAGTTAAAATAATCAAAAAATAAAATTATTGAAAAATCATAAGGTACTTTTTAAAGTATAATTTGAATAACAGTGTTTAATTTCCTAGAATGTTTATAGAAAATACAATGAAATGATGGGTTTGCTTTAATTTTCAGTTTGAGGCTATGAGAATGCCCAATTCAAAGCATAGTGAAGGCATTGCTCACCCTGAACACTGGAGTAAAGGTTCCACCCTCATCAAGCAGTAGGATGGTGGCCAGACTCTAGGCTCTCAACTCATTAAGCATTGAGCTGGCACCCAGAGTCGTTCATTCCCCCAGGCATCTGAGAAAACCTGGGTGGTAACACTTTTCCTGAACAACAGGTCAGAAGGCCTACTCTGTCCATATGCTAGGTTATACTCATCCTTTCCAAACACAAGTGGTCTTGTTTATTTAACTTGAGAAGATATCTTTGGTCCAGACATCTGCCTACAAGTTTATGCCTTTGAAATGAGTTTTCCTTTAATCTGTCCCTCTTCTGTCCCTTATAGTCCAGGCTGACAGTGGTTCTGTTCATAGAGATCTTGACAAAATCTTGTCAGTATTGCATATACTGCATAGAGGTCCAAACCATCAGACAAAAGAACTTTCCACAAATCCTTTGGGGAGAAAAGCATTTCCAATTCTGACTTGCACTGAATTGGCTGACTGGATCCATGTTCAGTTAAATCTTTATATGGAACACTATTCCTTGAGAACTTGCTTTCTGGAAGCTCAGAATGTTCCAAACCATCAATTTCTGGTTTCTTCATGCCCAGGAGTTCAGTTCTTAGCTTATCTTTTCCCCCTTGCATTTTACTATATGCTTCAATGAATAATCAGGCTGTACTTTCTAACTTTAGTTTGAAAACCCACTCAGGTAAAAACCCAAACTGGTCAATTTTAAATTATGACTTTCTTCTGATATCAGAACTCAAATTTGCCAAGTTCTTTTCCGCTTGAAAACAAGGGATACCTTTCTTTCAGTTTGTAATGGCACAGTCATTTCTGTCTAAGGTCTCATCTGAAGTTCTGTTAGCATCCATATTTCTAGAACTAGTCTCTTCAAAGCAATTTAGGCCTTTTCTATCAAGCACCTCACAATTCTTCCAGCCTCTATCCATTAACAAACTCCAAAACTTTTTCCACATTTTTGGTATTTGCAATAGCACCAACCCACGATTCTGGTACCAACATCTGATTTAATTTCCTCGGATGCTTAAATTAGACACCAGGAAATGGGTTAGCTTTAAACAATGGGAAATTATTAGCTTACAGTTTGAGGTCATATGAATGTTCAAATAAAGGCATAGTAAGGGTAATGCTTTCTTCTTGAAAACCATTTCCCTATGATCCTTGGCTTCTTTGCCACATGACAAGTCATATGGCAGCTGCTTCTGGTCTTTCTCTTCTCTTACAAGTTGCATTTATTTTAGCCACTTGCTCCTGTGGCTTTATGTCTGTGTATTCATCTTGTTTATAAAGGACTCCAGTTAGAGGATTAATACCTACCTTAGGCAATGCCTTAACTGAGGAAGCCTCATCTAAAAGTCCTACTTACAGTAGTTTACATTAACAGGAATGGATTAAATTTAAGAATATGCTTTTGTAGGAAATATACAGCTTAAAACCACCACACACTGAGACAAATAAAATTGCATTTTCAGATACTGTAGAGGATATTTTCTTTAGAAATGAAACTTTAGCACTCTAAAATTTAAGAAATGCAAGAAAATATTAATTCTGTGAAATTTCTTAGCTTTACAACATTTTTGTAAATTGTATTGAAGATTTCAAAATAAATGTGGCAAGCATTAACTCAAGAATTGATTTATTTTCAAGGAACTTAAAAAAGTTGAATTCACGATATAGAGAATGATTTTATGAAATACAAAGAATTCTAACCAAGTGCTTTATTTATCTTTTTGTCAAGTCACAGAAATGTAGTTTTTTCAAATATTTAGCAGTTAAAAGCCAAACAAATATTACTGCATTCAGATTTTTATTCTGGCAAGTTTACAACATTTCAGGGCCTAAAGCTTTGCAGGAATGTCCTTATTTTGCTTATTTACCAAGAACACAGCCAACTAACAGGTTTAAATGACAAAGGAATTACCAAAGAACGTACTGATAAATGGAAAGAGACAGCTAGCTACAAAAGATTATTAGAAATAACCAAAATGTGTTTATATATGCAATACATGCATACACTCACATAATGGAAAATGTAGGAAAGCATGCATAACACTGCCATTACTCATTAGGGCATTTTTATTTCATATAATATTTTTCACTATTTCCAAATTATTTTCATGGTTAATATATACCATGTTCTCTATAACTTAATGATATCACATTATTTTACTTAGCCCTGAGCTAAGTAAACTGTGGAAACAGTGAGTTTTTCGCTTTTGCGTTTACTAAAGGTTTTAACCAAAAGTGATTTATTAACAACAGTGAATATTAATCATTAGAAACACCACTGAATATTCAAAATATTGCAAAAATGTAATTTTTCTTATCATAATGGCTAACATTTATTTTACTGCATCAAGTGCTTTATAGTCCACATCTGATAACTTTACAATAACTATATGGACCTGGTATTATTATTTATCTCATATTTTGAGGAAATTGGGACTTAAAGTAATGGTGATTTATGAGTCATATAGCAAAAATTACAGCAGATCTAGAATCTAAATCTAACAATGCCTAATTTTAAAATAAGAATGCTTTACCACTGCTCTATTTCTTCTCTATATATTAAATGGATAAGGTTTGGAAACTATCATTTTGCCAAAATATAACAATTCTCAATAATATCCTCTGAAATTGGAACTTGTATGGGGATTTCTGTAATATAATATAAAGCTGACACTACACTTTATTATCTGCACAGTACTTGCTCTTAAAAAAACACATATATGTTGATAACAGGTTTAACACATATCGTGATTTCCAATTTCAAAATGTATTTCTAAAAACATTCCTGGATGTATTCAAGATCATGTTTAATGAAGGGTGGCTCAACAGAAATACAAACTAAAGGATCCATATATTTTAGGGAGAATCCAAGTAAATATCCAATTAGATGAAAGAAAATATATGCATGAATATTCACTGTCATTTCAAGTGTCTGGAGCCCTCTGTCTTCTGCATGACCCCAATGAGAGCATTTTTCTCTTCTTAATTCCTAAGGCTATAAATGAGTGGATTCAGCATGGGAATCACCATAGTATAAAACGCAGATGCCAGTTGATCTTTTCCCAAGGAGTAGGACTCCTTTGGTTTTAAATAAGTAAAAATCATGGTGCCATAAAAGATGGTGACTCCCAGGAGGTGGGAGGCACAAGTAGAGAAGGCTTTGTGCTTTCCTGAGGCAAAATTAATTTTTAGGATAATGGAGAGAATACACATTTAAGACACAGAGACTGTGATAAGAGACACCATAAGGGTGGAGCAAAGAACAATTAATATCATGATTTCAGTGTCATGAGTGTCATTGCAGGACAGGGCTAAAATTGGGGTTAAGTCACAGAAGAAGTGATGGATTATATTGGATTTACAGAAATGCAAATTGTTCATGCAGAGAACATTGATCAAGGAGTCACTAAAGCTGATCATAAAGGACCCAGTGATGAGAGCACAGCAGTCTTTTGGACATAACAACCTGGTAGTGAAGGGGATTGCAGATAGCTACATAGCAGGCATATGCCATTGAAGACAGAAGGAAGCATTCAGTGGCACCCAAGAAAACAAAAAAGTACATCTGGATGAAGCAGCCTGTGAATGAAACATATTTGGTGGAAGTCAGTAAATTATCTAACGTTTTAGGTATGATGCCTGTTGAGTAACAAAGGTCAAGGAAAGAGAGATGACTGAGGAAAAAATACATGGGAGTGTGGAGCTGGAGAGCCAGGCAAACAATCAGAATCATCCCTGCATTCCCTAGCAAAGTAATCAGGTATATTAGGAGAAACAGCATAGAGAGGACATGCTGGATCTCTTCAGAGTCTGTAAAACCCATAAGAATGAAGTCAGACACATTTGTGTTATTCCTGCTTCCCATAGAATTCAACTGTTGAGAAATCAAAACTGATATTTAGAATGAGTTAGTTCAAAAATGTTTTTGTGAATATGAAATATCTGGTATATTTAAACATTAGTTTCCTGCTGTTAGAAATTCCAAATAAAGAGTAGTTTCAAAATATGACTGAAAAAATGCTTACTTTGCAAAATATAAATTAGGTATATTCATTTTTTAAGTATTATATAATTGAAGCATCTATATATTGCATAATTATAATGAACATGTACTTTTATAAATAGTTCCCTTTACTAACTAATTTTATAGATAAAAATGATATGGTACACATGTTTTAGAGGAGAAAAAGGCTCAGAATTTAAGTAACTTATCTGTAATTATAATCACATGTTTGTTCTTTTATTCTTCAAGGATTCGTCGAATCCAGAGAGAAATCTCATAAAAAATATTCTTCTTTGCAATTAATTTCAGAAAAACAGAAATGGCACTCATGCAATAGACTCTAAAAAATTTAAAACATCATTTACTGTTATTTTGTATCCAATATTTTTAATACCGATGATAGCTAAGACGTTAAAATCTTACGGTCCTTTATTGGGGTATACTAATATTATAGACTACACCTAAGCATTAGGTTTCAGAAGAATCATTGTTTTTTTAACTTGATCATTTAAAATAAATTTTCTTCCATATAATTGTATTTCCAATATATGTATATTCTTTCTATAATCCACATATTTCCACAAATCCTGGCATTACTTAGGTAATACACAAATGTACAAATATATTTGCTTATCAGTATTTTTCTAATAATATCTCCATTTATTTGGTGTAAACTAAAGCCTTATAACTTTGAGAAAAATACCATGAGCAAAAGATGAAAATCTTTTTGAGCATTATCTCTCTAGAAATTTGTCAACCTTATTTTTTCTTTACAAATATTTAAAACATTTAAGGAACTGAAAATTTCTTCTATATGCTATTTTTTTTTCCTCAGAGAGAAGTCATTTTAAATTCTTGTGGAGGCAATTTTGTTTTATTCTGAGCTAAATTAAATCAATCTTAAAATTTTTTTCAGACCTAGTCAATTGGAAAGTTTACCTTTAAATTTTATCTCACAAATACAGCAGCAAACTTCTGTGAACACAAGCAGAGCAGAGTATCCCTTCCCTTCAATCCTCATAATGCCATGGCATATCCTATATTGAGGACTCCTGATAATGCAACATTTGGTCATCCCTGGGACCAATTTCCAAGGATGTCTGCTTGGCATGCTTCCAAGGACTAATATGTCCATGTTAATTTCATACCAGAGAGTTAGTTCTCTCTTAGAAGCCACATAATTTTGACTATAATTTCTTGGTGTTCTTTTGTGATGCTCTAATACTTTGACTTGGTAACATAGAAGATATATTTTAGAGAAATATTTAATAACTCTTTTGCTGAATCCCAGATTATTATCCACCAGGGTTTTAACAGAACATTTTTCATCATGAATTATATTTATGTTAATGATATTCTTGATAAGTGGGTTAAATTCTGAAGGAGAGAAATATACAAAATAGAGACAATTTTTGAAGATAATGAAAGGTGTTTTTGAAGTGGCTTGTATGCTGCAGTCAGCTCCTGTCACTCAAGCAGATACCTGTCTTACCATGAGCTGTATATAAATGTATGATAGAGACAGCTCAAGGACTAAATAACAGAGAAAAAACCTTAAAATATTAAAAGTTGCAGTGTACAAGAGAAATTTATAAGAGCAAAGCCTAAATGGCCTGTCAGACAATTTCAAATATACTAATAAACGCATAATGAGAGTCTCAGAAAAAGAGAGAGAGAATGGCAGAAAACTACCCAAATTTAATGAAGACATGAATGTACACATTCAAGAAACCTAACAAACTCCAAATGGGATAAACTTGAAAAGAATCATGCCCAGATACATTGTAGTCAAATTGTCAAATACTAAGGACAAAGAGAAAATTCTAAAATCTGCAAGAAAACAGAACATGTTATGTAAGACTAGATGGAGATTTCTCATCAGAAACCACTAATGGAGAAATCAGTGGCGCACAATATTTTATGTGTTGTAAAACAACAATTCCCAACCAAGAATTTTAAATCCAGCAACACTGTGTTGAAAATAATGGAGAAATTAAGACGAGCTCAGTGCAAATCAAAGCTAAAGGAATTTGTCACTGCTAGACATACCCTATAAGCATTGTTACTGGGAATTGCTCAACTTAAAGGGAAAGGGCACTGGACATTGAATCAAAGTGGCATAAATAAAGTTTTCTTTTCAGGTCACCATGTGGGTACACACCCTAGTATTTTTAATTGTATTTTCTGTATGTAACTCTGCTTTTTATTTATTACAAAATGATAAATACAAATGCATAAAATAAGGATATATCTGTTTATGACATGCAATTTGTATAGATATAATTTGTAAAATATATGACAAAAAGTGGGGGAAAAGAAGGGTGCAGGAAAAGAGTTTGGTATGTTAAATTGCTGTCAGTCATAAATGATTGTATATTGACTTACAATGTATTTAAGGCTCATGGTAACCACACAGTAAAAAAATCTGAAAAATATAAAGAAAGAAATGAGAAGGGACTCAAAATCAAATAAAGATAAAAGTAGCCATTAATGGAAGTATTGAGAAGCAAAAGAGGTATAATTCTTCAAATACCAAATAGCAAAGTGGCAGAAGAAAGTCCTGCATTATCAGTAGCTACTTTAAATATAAATGGACTAAATTATACAGTCAAAAGGCAGATATTAGCAGAATACCTAAAGGAACATTACCCAACAAAGTACTGCTTATAAGAGACTCAACTTAATTCAAAGACACAATAGGTTGAAAGTGAAAGGATGGGAAAAATATTCCATGCAAATAATAAACAAAAGACAGCTGGGGTAGCTCTATGAAAATCACATAAAATTGTCTTCAAGCTAAATCTGTTACAAGGGATAAAAAAGGACACTATATTCCAAGAAAGAGGTTAATTTAACAAGAAGATGCAACAAATATAAATATAGATGCATGTAAAGTGCAGACTCACAATATATGAAGCTAATATTGACAGATTTGCAGGGAAGAATAAATAGTTCTATAATAATAGTGGGAAATATCAATACACCATATACAATAATGAATAAGACATCTAGATTGAAGACTGATAATAATTAAGATGACCTGAATGACACTATAAACCAGGTAGAGTGAAGAGACTTTTCACCCACCAACACCAAATACACATTATTCTCTTATGCACAAGGGTCATTTTCCAGGGTAGACCATTTGGTAATAAAAAAAAAAATTCCTAATAATAATAACAATTTTGAAATCACTCACTATATCTTCATTGTCTAGACTTGAAAGGAGGTGGAAATCAATAACAGAGGAATAATTGAAAAATTTTTAAAAATGTGGAAATCAAGCAATGCACTCTCAGGTATCCCATGGGTCAAACAATATTTTACAAAGACAATTAGGGAATATCATGCGGTTAATGAACAAAATAAAATATAACAAACTTATACAATGCAGCAAAGTCAGTGGTGAGAGTGAAATTCATAGGATTAAATGTTTTCTACAAGAAAAAGAAAGATCCCACAAGATGACCTAGAAATAGAGAGCAAACTAACCCCCAAGAGAGCAGAAAATGAGAAATAATTAAGATTATGGTAGAAATAAATGAAATTTTGAGTATAAAAAATTTGAGAAGATCAGAGAAGCAAAAAAATCAATAAAATCAACAAAATATTTGCTAGACGTACATAATAAAAAAGAGGGGGGATGCAAATAATTATATTAGAAATGAAAGGAAAGACATTACAATTGATGTACAGAAATTAAGAGGATTATAAATGGATAATATAAATACCTGTACCCGACAAATTAGATAGCCTAGTTGAAATTGAAAAAAATGCTTAGAAACACAAAACTACCTCCACTGACTCAAGAAGAAGGAGAAGATCTCAACAGACCAATAACAATGACAGAATTAAAATCAGTAATTAAAAATGTCCCAACAAAGAAATGTCCAGGACCAGATTACTTCCCTGGTGAATTTTACCAAACATTTCAAAACATCAATCCTGCTCAAATTACTCCAAAAAATTGAAGTAAAATAACACTTCCTAACTCATAATATGACATTGGTATTACTCAATTATCAATGCTAGATAAGATATCACAGGAAAATTATGCTGCAATATCACTTAGGAATATAGACACAAAAAACCTCAATAAAATACTAGCAAAGTGAATCTAACAGAACATTGAATAATTATATATCATGATCAAGTGAGATTTATCCTGGTATGCAAGGATAGTTCAGTATAAGAAAAGCACTTAATGTTGTATACCACATTAATAGAATGAAGAAAAAAGCCACATGATTATCTCAAAAGATTTGGAAAATTCAGTTGATAAAAAAGCACCCCTTCTGATTAAAAAAAGAAAAATCAGAAAATGAGTAGAAGTAGTAGGAAATTAACCCAAATGATAAATATCAGATGAAAATCCCACATTTATTATCACATTCAATGGTGAAAGACAAAGTTCTTCCCCTGAATACAGGGACAATAAAAGGATACCCAATGTTACCAATGTTATTCAACATTGTAGTGGATGTTCTAGTCAGAATATTTATGCAGGGAAATGAGATAAAAACATCCAAATTGGGAAATAAATCAGGAAGCAAATCTCTCCTTATTTGTAGATGGCATGATCCCATATATATAAAATATTATGAAAAGTCCAAAACAAATCTACTAGAAAGAATAAATTAATTTAACAAACTGGTTGGGTAAAGAACAGCACCCCTAAATCATTGATGTTTCAATACAACAGTAATAAACAATTTGAAGAGAAAGTTAAGTTTAAAAAATCATTTACAATAACAAAAAATAAATCAAATATCTAGGATCAAATTTAACCAAGGGTGTATAAAACTTACACACAGAAAAGTACAAAACAATGATGAAAGTAATGAAAATAATCCAAAATAATAAAAGCACATTCCATGTTAAAGGTTTGGAATCCTAAATACTGTTAAGATGTCACCTCTATCCAATGTGAGTTTTAGGTCGCACACAGTCCCAATCAAAATTCCCAAAGTTTTCTTTGCAGAAATGGAAAAGCCAATCATCAAATTTACGTGGAAGGGTGAGGGTTCACAAACAGACAAAACCATCTTAAAATAGAAGAAGGATGTTGTAAGAATAACAGTTCCCAATTTTGCAACTTATTAAAAAGCTACAGTACACAAAACCATGATCTTGGCACAAGTGCAGAAGTATAGGCCAGCGGATTTGAATTGAAAGTTCAGAAATAAACTCTCAGGGCAATGACAAGGTGATTTTTTAAAAAGTTGTCAAGTCCACTCAATAGTGAAAGAATTGTCTCTGCAATGATGGTGTTGGGAAAACTGGATCACTACATGCAAAAGATTGAATAAGGAAAATTACCTCTTACCATATACAAAAATTAACTAAATATGAATCACATACTTAAATATATGAAACAAAAGTATAAAATATTGTAAAGGGTTGCATTTTATACCCTCAAATATGTTCTTAATCTTAATCCATTGCTGTGGTTATGGATCCATTGTAAATAGGACATTTGGAAGATAAAATTTTTAGGTCAGTTGTGGCCAACTGAATCAGTTTGGCATTAAATCTGATTATTTGAGTCTTGTATAAAATGATTGAAACCCAAGCATAGAGTCTAATTAGATGAAGCTGAAAGTAAATAGAACACAGATGAAAAAGGAGAAGAAATAGCCATGTGCATTGCCATGTGATAGAAAAGCCGAGGACTAAGGATCACTGTCAGCTAGACTTAGGAAAATGAATCACCTTGCTGATACTCAGTTTTGGACTTCTCCCATAGTCAATACTGTGAGCCCATCATTTAAGCCAACCCACATTATCATATTAATTTTAGCAGCCAGGAAAGTAAGGCAAACTCCTACAAGGAAACATAAAGAAACCTTTCAAGAACTTATGTTAGGCAATGATTTCTTAGCACTTACACTAAAAACACAAGCAACAAAAGAAAACAAAATAGGTAGGGATTTCATCAAAATTACAAACTTCTGTGTATCAACAGATTTTATTAAGAAAGTTTAAAAAAACTTCAGATTGGGATAAT